>CM076979.1:1435566-1453066 GCA_039105355.1 Benthosema pterotum
TACTGTCTGCTAGTTCAGTGGTTTTCAACCTTTTTGACACCAGGGCCCACCATTTATTCAGCATTTGCTCCACCATTTGACCACCATTTGAGAACATTTTAGCCCCACAGACCCCAAAACTAAAAACTTCTTTTCCTTTTGTCCATCTTCTAGTTGTGTAGACTTGGGGCTAATTCAGATGATGAATATTTTAACTCTTGAGAGTGCAAAAATGAAACCAAATGGACCCGCAAGGGTCCATTTGGTTTCATTTTTACATTCTCAAGAGTTACATCTGGTTAAACAATTTAGCTGGGGACCACCGGGAACCCTCTTGGGAACCACTGGTGGTCCCCGGACCACCAGTTGAAAACCCCTGTGCTAGTTGGTCTGATGATAATATTTAAAGGCCAATGTTCATGTTTTAGGTTTGAAAAAGTAAACGATGGGTGTTCATTGTTTTTCATTTGTTGCTTTCTTTAGTTTTAGGGATTTTAGCTGTTAGCAGGGCATTCAAACATGCATGGTCCTAAATATAAGTACGTATAGTTTTAGTTTTTTTTTAAGCGATTTCTTGAGTCGAGCTACTTTCAAAATGACCGGTTCAACAAGATCTATACACAACAAAAATGTGATTGTTCCATTACTGAAAATCCATTTCAAGGCCCCCCTAGAAAGGTTGAGCTTGGAAATAGTTGGTGATGGTGTTACTTACTGTTATAGTGTTTAAGAATAATGCACTTATATTGAAAAATAGAAGGGGAGAATTGGAAGGTTTTCCTGGATACAGTATTCTACTAATGACGTTTGAAAACAGTATTTGAGGTTTGAGTTGACAGTTCCTGAATTATGAACTTTCACGTTTTTGTCCACAATTGGGAAACAGAACTATAGCAAAACGTTGGTCAAAATAACAATTATTCTCCATTTTCTGTGTGGACTCTTGAAAATTACTTAATTCAGATGTTTAAATATAATTTAACTCTTGAGAGCGTAAAATGAAACCAAATGGACCCGTAAGGGTCCATTTGGTTACGGGTCCATTTGGTTTCATTTTACCGCTCTCGAGAGTTACAAATCTATTAGGGTCCAAGTGCCATGTCATGTGATCTACCTGCATGGTCTGTGTGATCTACTGGTAGATCACCATCTACCTTTTGGGCAGCCCTGATCTAGGCCTATACTACAGCCCTAATAAACCCCAGGAAATTATAACTGGCCACAGAAGTTCACAGGATCTACTGAATGTGAAGGAGGCAGCAGATCGCAGACAAAGCCAACTGCGGGTGTGACAAATCATGATGTAACACAATCTTTTGGGACAACCAAATAATTTCTAAGATGAAAAACAAAACATGTTGTATCCTGCCGTTTTTTACTTCTTGCTACATTGTAATTAGATAATATATTATATGATGATGTTGTGTTTGCTGTCATGATTTGTCACAACCCGAGTTGGCTTTGTCCGCGGCGCAATCATGTTTTTATTAAGCATTTTCGAAAAGTCTATATGAAAAAAATGAATGGGGAATCCACTTCTGGAACGCCGGCAGTGACATCACTGCGCAGGTCTATAAAAGTAACCTGGGAGATATTACATGTTTTTTTTTCCTTTTGTAAATCCCTGAATATGACTTTACCTAAATGTACTGAAGTTGTATTACTGTAAATCAGCCTGGACTGAAACATTATTCTAGTGCATACCATGGGCATTATGCGGCCCAGGGGCCAAATGCGGCCCTTTAGCTGACTCTCACCGGCCCGGGGACCACCAGTGGTCCTTGAGAGAGTTCCAAGTAAAATATGGAAGGTTGGTTAACCAGATGTCTTTGAGAGCGTATAAATGAAACCAAATGGACCCTTGCGGGTCCATTTGGTTTCATTTTTACGCTCTCAAGAGTTAAAATATTCATCATCTGAATCAGCCCAAAGTCTACACATTCAATCAGAGAATGTAAGAGAATGGTCATTTTTGTTAGCCTGTTTTGTTTCCCAGATCCAGTCTGGAATTGTGGACAAAACAAAAGCAATCTTGAAGAAAGTTTTGAGATCTGTGGGGCTAAAATGCCATCAAATTGTGCTCCTCTGTGGCTCTGTGGTCAAAATGGTTGGTCTTACTCTTACTTTTATCTTGAAAATTAAATTAATATTACACAGACTTTAGTTCAGCCTTTAGTCGTGGCCCTCCACAATATTTTTACGTATCTCATTTGGCTCCTTGGGAAAAATAATTGCCCACCGCTGTTCTAGTGAGATGAGACTGAAAAAAAGACAAAGAGAAAATGATGTAATATTACATTAGGCCAGCTGGTATAGAAGTGTCCCTTTGTTTTCTGTGTGTGTGTGTGTGTGTGTGTGTGTGTGTGTGTGTGTGTTGTGTGTTGTGTGGTGTGTGTGTGTGTGTGTGTGTGTGTGTGTGCGTGTGCGTGTGCGTGTGTGTGCGTGCACTCTGCAGTGACAGCACCGCTTGCCTGGAAATCACATGACCTCACATGCAGAATCCCCATGCTGCTTCCTGTTCTACTTTCACTCACACCCATATATGGTCGGCTCTCGGTGCTCCCCATGACATCACAGAAACATCCTCTCCTCTCATCCCCTCCTCTCCTCTCCTCTCATCCCCCCTCTCCTCTCATCCCCCCTCTCCTCTCATCCCCCCTCTCCTCTCCTCTCCTCTCCTCTCCTCTCCTCTCCTCTCCTCTCCTCTCCTCTCCTCTCCTCTCATCCTCTCCTCTCCCCTCCCCTCCCCTCCTCTCCTCCCCCCTCTCTCCTCTCCCCTCCCCTCTACTCTCTCTCTCCCCTCCCCTCCTCTCCTCTCCTCCACTCCCCCCCCTCCTCTCCTCTCCTCTCCTCCTCTCCTCCCCCTACTCTCCTCTCCCCTCCCCTCTACTCTCCCCCCTCCCCTCCTCTCCTCCTCCCCCCTCCCCTCCTCTCCTCTCCTCTCCCCCCTCCTCTCCTCCCCTTCCCTCTCCTCCCCTCCCCTCCCCTCCCCTCCCCTCCCCTCTCCTCTCCTCTCCTCTCCTCTCCTCTCCTCTCCTCTCCTCTCCTCTCCTCTCCTCTCCTCTCCTCTCCTCTCCTCTCCTCTCCTCTCCTCTCCTCTCCTCTCCCCATCGTGTGTGTGTGTGTGTGTGTGTATGTGTGTGTGTGTGTGTGTGTGGTGTGTGTGTGTGTGTGTGTGTGTGTGTGTGTGTGTGTCTCTCTCTGGTGACATCATATCATCTCGGAGGGAAACAGTTGTACACTAGGTGTGGTATATGCACTCATCCTACAGTACCTCCCATGGCTGTGTTGTTGTTGTTGTTGTTGTTGTTGCTGTTGTTGTTGTTGTTGTTGTATTTTAGACCTAATTTTGCTGGTCCAGGCATGATTAAGATAGTCACACCTGTGTGAAGTGAGCGGTGCATCTATTAATGTATTGTACCTGTGCTCCTAGGTGTCCTAGCAGGGGCGGATATATGGCATATAGGGGGCTGAGTTGCCCCCCTAATTGCACAGTCTGCCACACCAACCATGATGGCATGCAAAACAACCCAAATTTCAAAGATATTTCAGATTAAAGTGCTTATATTTAAAATTATTTGAAACACTACTACTGCTACTAACTACAGTTATGTCACCACTATAAACCAACAGCATTTCATCATTGAAAACAGAAAACTCTCTGAGTCAGACCTTTAGCTTTATGCATGCTGTGTGTCTGTTGAAACTTCAACACCAGCTGATATTATTGATGCTTAATTGTCTAATAAAAGTACTGAAAATGGTTTGCGGGCGACTTCAAGTGTCCCAGTAATTTTGATAAGCAATTATAATTTCAAGATCACCCTTGTGATCATGTGTAAGAGATTTGGATTTCTTTCGTCCCCAAAATTGTTTTTGCAATTGTGGTGTCCCCTATAAGATGTTCTGTAAAATAGAATTGCTCTGTGTTGAATTGGCTCTGTGTAGACGAAAACAACATCCATGTGTGATTCAAATTTGGTGTGGACTGGACATTCCGTTTGTTATTTGTGGCCAAAGATAATGTTTTGTGAGGTATCTACTAGCACTGGCACAGCCACGGGTGGGCCAGGGTGGGTCCGGCCCGCGGATATAGAGAGCTGGGGCTGGGCCACCCACCGGTTCCCCCTCCCCAAATAAATAACCAAATAGATCAGGGGTTTTCAACCTTTTTGACTCCAGGGACCACCATTTATTCAGCATTTGAGCCACGGACCATCATTTGATTACATTCTCACACCAAATTCTTTTGGTTTTGTCCACAATTCCAGGGTGTATTTTGCCAACAAAACAGTGTAGACTTAAGTGGTGCTAATTCAGATGATGAATACTTTAACTCTTGAGAGTGTAAAAATGAAACCAAATGGACCCGCAAGGGTCCATTTGGTTTCATTTTTACATTCAGCCTGGGGACCACCTGGGGACCACCTGGAACCCTCTTGAGGACCACTGGTGGTCCCCGGACCACCTGTTGAAAACCCCTGAAATAGATGGATGGATGGATGGATGGATGGATGGATGGATGGATGGATGGATGGATGGATGGATGGATGGATGGATGGAGGGAAGAATAAATACATTAATTAATGAATTAATATTAAATTAATATATAATACGTTTCAGATGAATTATTTCAGTGAAATATGTTTTGTTTCTACTGCAAGAAAATATATATGCATATACCGGTATATCACCTATATCTTCTTGAAAATATATTTTTATCCCACGATTTTGCAACCCATTTTTTCACCCAGTGCCAATTCCTAATTCCTGGGCTCTACACACCCTCCACCAACCTGGGGAGGCAGCAGACTGGCCTCATGCTTCCTTCAATGCATGAGGAGTCCAAGCTGCCTTCTTTTCACCTGACATGGGGGAGTTTCCCTGGTTGGACGAATGGACGTAGCGCATCAACCCTCAACATATCGTGTCACATCTGTCACAATGTGGACACAGGGCTTAAAACAAGGCGGACAGTCGGCATGCTGATTGCACACATGAAAACCACAACCACCACCACCATCAAGTAAGTTACAACAACTATGTTTCACAACATTGATACCATACCATCCACATACTGTATGAACTAGCTTGCTCAGACACAAATACAGACAATATTAGGCCGTGCGCAGTGCTCTCCAACCAGCCAGAGAGCATGATGACACCCTCTCCACGCTGCGCACCGTGGCGCACAACAAACAGTTCCTGCAGCCGCAGGCTTCTCAACTGTGGACCATCGTCACCCACCCAAATGAACTAGACCAGAGGTGCCCACACTTTTTTTTTTACTTGAGAGCTACTTTCAAAATGACCGGCTCAACAAGATCTACACATCAAAAAGAAAAAAAAAAAAAAACAATTTCAAGGCCCCCAAGAAAGTTTGACTTTGAAATAGTGGTGAAAGTGTTACTTGCTATAATAATGTTTAAGAATAATGCACTCATAATGAAAAATGGAGGGGGGAGAATTGGAAGGTTTTCCTGTATATGCTACTACTAACGTTTGAAAACAGTATTTGGGGTTTGACTTGACAGTTTGTGATGTTGAATTTAGTCTCTTGCACCCAAAACTAAGAATTGGGAGACATAACTGTCAAAAAGTTGGTCAAAATAACAATTATTCTCCATTTTCTAATTGTGTGGACTGTTGAAATTACGTAACTCAGATGTTTAAATATAATTTAACTCTTGAGAGTGTAAAATTAAACCAAAATGGACCCGTAAGGGTCCATTTGGTTTCATTTTAACGCTCTCAAGAGTTACAGACCTATACATTTTAGGGGACTGTCATGTGATCTACCTGCATGGCCTGTGTGATCTACTGGTAGATCACCATCTACCTTTTGGGCACCCCTGAACTAGACAGTATATAAGGCAAGGCACGGCGGCCAAACAATGAATTATGACCATTACTCACCTAATAACGCAGCCAGAGGGTCTACCATGTTCAGTGTAATTCCAAAACTGTGGGGCAGACATTGTTTACATTAAGCCCAGAACACATGCCTTTAGCATGCCGCTACAGCAGCTGTGTATCACTAACCAGGCTAGCAATGAACTTCCTCTTCCTTTTCAAAATAAAAGATTCATACTGGAGTAACTACACACTAGCTAGGCAATACTTTTATTTCTTAGGTGAACTTACAGGATGTGCAGACAGAAAATGGGTAACTTTGCACATCACTCACAGAAGTAAGGATGAAGTGACGATGCGCAGTCGGGGCTTATTATACACTCACAGAAGGAAGAATATACAACATCGGGCAGCCTTGGCTCTATTATTTTATTATATCTAGCAAGAAATCTAGCAAATGAATTGGGACGAACTATAGTAATGAGTTACTTTTTTGGAAATGTAACTAATTAAGTCTCTACAACTAAACTGCAAAAATAACTTATTCCGTTACCATTTAGCCTGGACCACTGGTTGAAAACCACTGATATTACCTTTCATTGGGTGGGCAGGATGCACATTTGGTTGTGCTCTGCCCACCCTGCCCTCCTCTAGATCCGTCCCTGGGCCTTGGTATGTACGAAAAAGCTGTTTGAAATGCGCTGGTTTTCTGCAGTATTATGTCGGCGTGCTGCAGGTCAGGGGATCAGGACATAGGCAGGGCTTGACACTAACACTTGCCCGCTTGCCTGGGGCAAGTAAAAAAAATGGTGGGGCAAGTGAAGACTGCTACCTGGTGTCCCAATCGGGCAAGTGTGAAACTTAGTGCACTATAACACAACACAAGATAAATTTGTCTTGAAGGCAGTCATTGCACTCTGCCTCTGTGTCTTTCCCTGCTTTCTAGCGATCTCTACCCATCTCTCTCCCAGGTCCATTTGGTTCCAAACTATCATTTTGCTGGGGTCAGGGACCACTGGGTCTGTGACCACTATGGGCTAATTAAGATGATGAATTTTAACTCTTGAGAGCGTAAAAATGAAACCAAATGGACCCGCAAGGGTCCATTTGGTTTCATTTTTACGTTCTCAAGAGTTACATCTGGTTAAACCAACTTGGCTGGGGACCACCTGGAACCCTCTCAGGGACCACTGGTGGTCCCCGGACCACCTGTTGAAAACTGTTAAAGCACCCAAGTAGGAAGTAAACTTAAAAAGCAAAATTTACAAAATTTACCTGAGGGCAAGTAGAACCTGATTTGCACTTGCCCGATGGGCAAGTGCCTCGGAGACCTTAGTGTCAACCCCTGCATAGGGATGAACAAAACAGGGTCCAGAGGTGGAACAGGAGAGCAGAGAGGAGACGCAGCCTGGAGGTCCATGGAACCTGATCCCATGTGAACTTTCCCAGGAACCGCAGGAACTCCTCCTCAATCCTCACGGCCTGGGAACGACACACACACACACACACACGCACGCACGCACGCACACACACACACACACACACACACACACACACACACACACACACACACACACACACACACACACACACAGTGGAATCAGTCTTCATATAGTCCAACCACAAAAGCAATTTGTGGGTCATTTACAGTGTAGCTGTAACGCAGAGCGCATCGCAGTGCATTTCTGCACAACACACCATATACAGTACACTCAACAAAAATATAAACGCAACACTTTTGTTTTTGCTCCTAATTTTTATGAGATGGACTTAAAGATCTAAAGAAAATGCACTTCATTTTCTGCATTTCAGGGTGGGCTTTTATTGTGGACAGTCTAAGGCACACCTGTGCTACTCGTCATGATGCCAAATCTGCATCTTGATGTGGCATGAAATTCAACTTTTTAATTGTGTTTTTGGTGCTCCCATGTGTGTGTGTTTTCTATCCCCACAAGAACAAGTTTGAACAATCAGTCTTTCATAGCTTTAACGTAAATTGCTCAAACAGCTCGTTTGATTGTTGATTTTCCAAGTTGATGTCTCTACTATAAATGGTAAATGGTGCATTTATATAGCGCCTTTATCCAAGGCGCTTTACATAGCTTGTGCATCACATTCACCCATTCACACACATATTCATCATGGCAGTGGAAACCATGCAAGGTACTAGCGCATCAGGAGCTATTAGGGGTTCAGTATCTTGCTCAAGGACACTTTGACACTAACTCTGCGGGAGCCTGGGATCGAACCGGCAACCTTGTGGTTACCATCCGGTGACTCTACCCTAGAGCCATTGCTGCCCCTGCATATCAGCGCCCCCACCACCTCAGGGACACATACAATCTCTCTATATAATTCAAGCAAGCGTGTCTGTCTGTTACATCCTGTGCAATGTACTGTGTCATTTGTCTCCATTTGCATAACGCCACGGCGCACGGACAACCTAAATGAACCTCGAGTCACACAGCCCTGTCATCCAGCATCAATATGCGCGGCTTAGAAGCACAAAATATTATACCCATTATTTTAATTTTAATACTTTTGTGTCAAAAACTAATCTTCGCGCATATGACGTGTCACCGGATACAGATAAAAAAAAACATCATGTGTAACATCACGTGTCACGGAGACACATTTATTGTGGTCACAGTTTGCCGTATCACATCCCCTTACGGGTACAGCCATTGGCGCTGGGTACAGTGTTCTCTGCTCTCGCTGTTTCGCCTTCCAGGCGACTGATCCACACAGGCAACGTTCTCTCGGCACGGAGCGGTGTTGTCACTGTTCCGCCTGCTAGGCGACTGACCAACACAGGCAACACATACCGTATTGTCCCGAATATAAGACGACTCATTTATAAGACGACCCTCATTTTTCAAGACCCATTTACAGAAAAAAGAACATTGAATGTCAAATAGTATAGCCCCTGAATATAAGACGACTCCATTTTTGGGATATTTCCATTGGGAAAAAAAACATAGTCTTATATTCAGGCTAATAGGGTACTCTCGGCACGGCGCGGTGACACATGCGCTATTACGGTCCGAGTCGCCAACAACTTATTTCTACTACCACTACACTGCAACCGCTGTTCCGCCTGCTAGGCGACTGACCAATATTGCTATTCAATCTCTCGGCACGGCGCGGTGACACACACGCGCTGCTATGGTCGGGTCGCCTACAACTTCTTTCTACTACCACTACACTGCAACGCCTGGATATTAACGCGTGGCAGCCCACGGCATCCAGTCCTCTCCAAAGTTATTATTCAAACGCCACATTTACGCCTGTGCGTCTGTGTACGTCCGACGGCCCGGGTCGTCTACAACTTGGTCTCTGGGGGGTCCCCCAAACTTGCAAACCCACAGGAACACGGCAGGCGTGCTGGAACATATCCCTTACAATTAATATTCATATTCATTGTAATGGCCTTCAGGGTTTATTGCAATTCCATTCAGCAGAGAGGTTTCAACAGGTGGTCCAGGGACCACCAGTGGTCCCTGACATGATTCCAGGTGGTCCACATACAGCTAAATGCTAAATGGTCAGTTGATAACCAAATGGACCCTTATAGATTTGTAACTCTTCAAATAGTTCAAATGAAACCAAATGGACCCTTATGGGGTCCATTTTATAATTCATTTTCAACAATTATAAAATGTAGAATAATTGTTATTTTGACCAACATTTTGCCATCTCTCCTAAATTGTGGACAAAAACCTGAAAATCCTTGATTGTGGGTCTGACAGATTAAACTCAACATCAAATGGTGGTCCTCCGAGGCTACAATCCTGAATAAATAGTCTATAACATAAAGTTCTATCCAGCTTTCCAACATCAAAAGTCCCAATCAATGTCATCTAGGCCTATACATCCAGATCATATATTACACAACGGGTATAGGACTAGTATGATATTATATATTTAAACAAATATAAAGCATCCATGTTATTTGCACTTTAGTTACATATAAGCACTTTAATTTTAAATATCTTGGGTTGATTTGCATGCCATCATGGTTGGGGCAGTTAGGGGGGGGGGGGGGGGGGGGGGGGTCATCCCCCCCCCCCCCCCCCCTCCCCCATACCCATGCCTAGATCCGCCCCTGTTTGGGAAGCAGCACACAAGGAGTGCTTCTGAGATGAGTCGGAGAAGAAGATGCAAACATGAGAAGTCTTTCTTTTCACTTTCTTTTGTTTTCTTTTGTTCTTCTGAACCTCAGTTGTTGTTTGTCAGCACTTCTTTCCCAAGCTTTACACAGTGCCTGAAGCACTGTGTGTGTGTGTGTGTGTGTGTGTGTGTGTGTGTGTGTGTGTGTGTGTGTGTGTGTGTGTGTGTGTGTGTGTGTGTGTGTGTGTGTGTGTGTGTGTGTGTGTCTCGACTGAAACATCTTTGATGTTTTTCCAGTCAAATGCATGCGCCTGAGGGCACATATCTCAAATATAATGAATGTTACATTTTAATACTATCAATAGAGATGAAGGGCTCCATTTTTGTCACGCTAAACCCCTATCCCTAACCCCTTTGCCCTTTTTAGTATTTTTAAAGACAATCAATCAGTGCATTTGACACCACTGTATTAATACAATACAGTGGTGGGGGGATAGGAGATGGTTACGGGACTTTTATTGGGCAAGTAAAGCATCAATAATAGCATCAGTTGTTGTTGAAGTTGCAACAGACACGCAGCATGCATAAAGCTAAAGGTCTGACTCAGAGAGTTTTCTGTTTTCAATGATGAAATGCTGTTGGTTTAGTGGTGCCACAGCTGTAGTTAATTAGTAGCAGTAGTAGTGTTTCAAATCATTTTAAATATAAGCACTTTAATTTGAAATATCATGGGTTGTTTTGCATTGCCCAGGCTTAGATCCACCTCTGCAACTTCCATACAACACAAGTCTTGTTAAAATAATGAAGTAACTCATAAAATGACACAATATGCAAACGTGGAGGCCCTGGTGAGTATGCACTATGCATCATTTTTCCCACGGAGGTCGTATAGTTCCTCTCAGGTCTCCTGTTTGTTGTTAAATGGAAGCTCAAGATGTACGTGCACGCGCACGCACGCACACACGCACACGCACACGCACACACACACACACACACACACACACACACACACACACACACACACACACACACACACACACACACACACACAGTGGTGCTATGTGATCTAGTTACACCAGTCTTACCAGATCAAGCAGATTTAATCTCTTCACAGGACGGGAATGTTTTGGGGAAGACCACCCCCCCACCTCCCCCCCACCACCCCCCACCTGATCCTCTGTTTGTCTATCTCTCTCTCTGTCTCTCCCTCTCTCTCTCTGTCTCTCCCTCTCTCCTCCCTCTCTGGTTTAAAACACAGGTTCACATGAGGAGACTGTTGTTTATAACAATTCCACTAAGTTCTTAGTAATGGCACAAACGCGTTCATTTAAGCCAGGGGTTTTCAACAGGTGGTCCGGGGACCACCAGTGGTCCTTGAGAAGGTTCCAGGTGGTCCCCAGGCTCAATGATGGAAAGTTGGTTAACCATGCAGATGTAACTCTTGAAAATGTAAAAATGAAACCAAATGGACCCGCAAGGGTCCATTTGGTTTCTCAAGAGTTAAAATATTCATCAGAGTTAAAATATTCATCATCTGAAAGAGCACGAAAGAGCACGATTTAATGAAGAAGTCTTTAGTTTTAGGTCTTTGGGGCTAAAATGCCATCAAATGGTGCGCTCAAATGCTGAATAAATGGTGGTCCCTTGAAAACCCTGATTTAAGTTACAAAGTTACTTAACTGAGTTAAACGTTTAAAGTTATACACACTTTAATAGTCATTAGGGCACGCACACGCACGCACACGCGCACGCACACGCGCACACGCGCACACACACGCGCACGCACACGCGCACACGCGCACACGCGCACACACACACACACACACACACACACACACACACACACACACACACACGTCAAGTCAAGCCTCCAAAACCTGTTGACTACATGCAGATCTTGCGATCTTCAAAGAGCTGAGTTGTGCATCAGCAACAGATTTCAGGTGTAACATGTCATGGGTGGGGACGTCTCATTAGTCCAAACAATACAGACCCTATCTCTAAACCCTCACCCTAAACATAACCACCAGCACGGAGCACTGCATGTTCGCTGGAGCGCTAAACCCGAATCCAGTATACATTAAAAAATAGGAATTTAAAAAATAATAATAATACTCACGTAAAAATACTCGGTAAATTATGTTATTCTCACACTCCAAGGCTAGATGGCCAAACTAAAACTTTGTGTTAAAGAGGAAGTGCTGTGCATTTTTAAATATATATTTTTTATTGTGTAAATGTTTGAGAGATGACGGTACGTAATTACAGTAGACCCGTTTGTGTGTCTTATCTGTGCAATGAGGTCTTCCCTTTGAATGTAGGGTTTCTTCCTGGAGGATGAAACCTTTCGAGGCACGTGGGAAAAATAAAACAGTACTACAGTGGCATCACATTATCAACCTCTCGCCAAACTGATCCTGTTTTAGGGCTCATTTTAGGGCAAATCATGGCACTCCGTCTTCAAAGATCAACTAACAAGCAAGACTGTAGAAGTATAATGCCTTGAGCTGTGCTTTAAAGCAGGGATTTTCAACCAGTGGTCCGGGGACCACCAGTGGTCCTTGAGAAGGTTCCAGGCGGTCCCCAGGCTAAACGATGGAAAGTTGGTTAAGAAGATAAACTCTTTAGAGTGTAAAAATGAAACCAAATGGACCCGCAAGGGTCCATTTGGTTTCATTTTACACTCACAAGAGTTAAAATATTCGTCATCTGAATTAGCACCACTTAATTAAGAAGTTTGCACTGTTTTGTTTGAAAAATCCAGGCTAGAATTGTGGACAAAAACAAAAGAGTTCTTCACTTTTAGGTCTGTGGTGTGAAAATGTAATCAAAAGGTGGTCCGTGGTTCAAATGTTGAATAAGTGGTGGGCCCTGGGATGAAAAAGTTTGAAAACCACTGCTTTAAAGGAAATATAGCCAACTGTAGTGTTCAGGGATTAAAGTAAAAAAAAATCTTGAGACTGAAAATGATCTTTTTCAAATAAGCACTGAGGTAATTAAATGACCCCTGTGAAATCCTCAGGACTGAAATCAGTACCCAGTACTGAGAACTTTAATCCCTGTAGTGTTTACAAAGTCTGTGTTTGTAAACAGATTTGAATATCTACCTCCACCTCACTTCCACTCTATTGGCTCATCATTAAACTGCTGGAGACTGCTGCACTGCATGTGATTTCCTAAAACGCCACCACCCCCCACCGCCCATGAACCCCCTCCCCCACACACTAGCACTGCCTTGTCCTGAGCTCCACGAATGTTTTGACAACACGATTGGTTGACAACAATAAAGCTGTGGGCCATCTGCAGGGGAAAGCAAGTGTATGTCTGCAGGGAAGAAGCTGCAGCATCAAATGAGAAGCCACGTAGAGGGGGGAAAAGCAAGCTTATATGTAAATTTAGATTTTTGGCTAAAAACGCATATAACACCTTTAAAGATAATGTCTGCAGACGCTGCTTGTCGAAGGAAGGTACAGTGGTCATTTTGTTTCACGTCGTCGGCCTGTACAAGCAGAATGTTGCTCCACCACGTGTGTCATTGTCTCCACCAGGCCGGAGGCATGGTGGAGAATATGTTTTGCACTCCGTCCTGTGTGTGTCCACGTGTCCGTCTGTTACCAGGTAATCTCCGGCGCCGTTAACCCGATCGATGCCAAAATTTGCACACATACTCCCTGGGTGCCAACGATGAATCTCTGCCCCTAAGTTTCCCCAACGCCATGTTATAGCGCCACCAGGCGTCTATTTTGGCCATTTTTTGACAAAAATCTGTGTGTTTGTCTGTCTGTTACCACCTAATCTCCCAAACCGTTAACTCAATCGATGCCATAATTTGCAGACACACTCCCTGGATGCCAACCATGAACCTCTCGCTCAAATTTTCCACAGCGGCATTTTATAGCGCCACCAGGCGGCCGATTTGTGCAATGTTTTTGCAAAAATCTATGTGTTTGTCTGTCTGTTACCACCTAATCTCCCAAACCGTTAACCCGATCGATGCCACAATTTGCAGACACACTCCATGGATGCCAACCATGAACCTCTCGCTCAAATTTTCCACAGCGGCATTTTATAGCGCCACCAGGCGGCTGATTTGTGCAATGTTTTTGCAAAAATCTGTGTGTATGTCTGTCTGTTACCACCTAATCTCCCAAACCGTTAACCCGATCGATGCCACAATTTGCAGACACACTCCCTGGATGCCAACTATGAACCTCTCGCTCAAATTTTCCATAGCGGAATTTTATAGCGCCAACAGGAGGCCGATTTGTGCAATGTTTTTGCAAAAATCTGTGTGTATGTCTGTCTGTTACCACCTAATCTCCCAAACCGTTAACCCGATCGATGCCACAATTTGCAGACACAATCCCTGGATGCCAAACATGAACCTCTCGCTCAAATTTTGCACAGAGGCATTTTAGAGCGCCAACAGGAGGCCGATTTGTGCAATTTTTTAGCAAAAATCTGTGTGTATGTCTGTCTGTTACGAGCTAATCTCCCAAACCGTTAACCCGATCGATGCCACAATTTGCAGACACAATCCCTGGATGCCAAACATGAACCTCTCGCTCAAATTTTGCACAGAGGCATTTTAGAGCGCCAACAGGAGGCCGATTTGTGCAATTTTTTAGCAAAAATCTGTGTGTATGTCTGTCTGTTACGAGCTAATCTCCCAAACCGTTAACCCGATCGATGGCACAATTTGCACACACACTCCCTGGATGCCAACCATGAACCTCTGCCCCAACTTTTTGACCCACGGCATGTTATAGCGACACCAGGAGGCCGATTTGTGCATTCTTTTGCAAAAATCTGTGTGTATGTCTGTCTGTTACCAGCTAATCTCCCAAACCGTTAACCCGATCGATGCCACAATTTGCACACACACTCCCTGGATGCCAACCATGAACCTCTGCCTCAAATTTTCCACAATGGCCTGTATAGCGCCACCAGGAGGGCGATTTTTGACATTGTTTTTGCAAAAATCTGTGCGTGTGTCTGTCTGTTACCAGCTAATCTCCCAAACCATTAACCCGATCAACATCACAATTTGCACACACACTCCGTGGATGCCAACCATGAACCTCTGCCCCAAAGTTTCCACAACGGCGTGTTATAGCTCCATCAGGAGGCCAATTTTTGCCATCTTTTTGCAAAAATCTGTGAGCGTGTCCGACTGTTACCAGCTAATTTCACAAACCGTTAACCCGATCGATGCCACAATTTGCACACACACTCCCATGAACCTCTGCACCAAATTTTCCACGGCATGGTATAGCGCCACCAGGAGGCTGATTTTGTAAAGATGATGAACACAGCAGGCAATTTACATAAAATCTTCAACACACTATAATACTAGGCTGAGAAAAATATTCCACTCTTTTCACAATGGCTTGTTATAGCGCCACCAACAGGTGAACATTTGCAAAACACATTTTTGGACAAAATGCCAAAGTCCTAAAGTCATAATAATAAATGGTACCTTTTTTACATTGGCCTATTATAGCGCCACCAGGAGGCCACAACCTGTCCTGGCCTGGTGGAGACCTGTGCCCAGAAGGGCACTTTTCTAGTTCTTCATTAAACAGCTTCTTAAACTTGTGTTGAACTGTGTGCGGTGCGTGTGTGTGTTCACTAACTTCTTTTGAGAAAAAAAAAAAGTTTTATTGTTGTTTTACTTTTGTTTGTTTTTTTTCAGTGAAAATCGTCACTGTCTCATCCTGCTTTGTGCACGTCTATCAAATCAGTCGACAGCGTTTTTAAAAAACGTCAAGAACCATCCACGACACGTACATGTGCTCTATGACCCCAAGGTCAAGGCTGTGTTAGTGTGTGTGTGTTGTTGCGGTATCACCCTCATTCCAACGGAGTCAGCATGCGGTGTGGTTTCATTAGCCTAATCTAATGTGGTGTTTAATTTGCGTTTAATTGATGGCACAATTATACGGTATAAAACAAATGCTCCCAGGATGACGTTTTATTATCTGTCAGCACCTTTTATGACCTTTATATAAGCATATATTTGCATGGGGGAGGGGGGCGTAACCAGTTTAGATCTAAGGGCTGCATTTGACATATGCGATCAGTTTTCTGTATATAGAAAACTGATCGCATATGTCAAATGCAGCCCTTAGATCTAAAAAATAATAATAATCAATTTTTAATTAATTAATTTTTCTAAAATATCAGACCTGCCAGCTCATTTGAGCAACAGTTAAAAAAAAAAACGTGTTCCCATCCAAAGTCACAAAACATACCAGAACTTTGATCAACGTAATGCTATTCCATTATAGCAGGGGTTTTCAACAGGTGGTCCGTGGACCAAATGGACCCTTGCGGGTCCATTTGGTTCCATGTTTACGCTCTCAAGAGTTAAAATATTCACCATCTGAATTAGCCCAAATCTACACAAATAAAGAATGTAGAAGATTAATGGTCATTTTGGTTTGGAGTCTGTGGGGCTAAAATGTCATCAAATGGTGGTCCGTGGCTCAAATGCTGAATAAATGGGGCGGGCCCTGCTTTGAAAAAGGTTGAAAACCACTGCACTATAGCATGGAATTGTGGGAAAACAGACAGATTCTTTGCGGTCAGAGATCCGACGTGACTCAAACGCAGAGTAAATATAAAGGACTCCACGATGATACTCGATGTTCTTGTACTGCATTTCTTCCACGGAACAGGACACCAAGCCATGCGTGCGATGTTCTCTTGAAAGCGCGTCAACGTTGTCAGTTACTGGCAAGTCTTTAGGTTATGCAATTCCACAGAACGTGGAGTTGAAATCACATTCTGTGGCGTTGTACAGGTGTTCCAGACTCCACCTTTGGCACACCTATCGTGTGGCAAGGGTGTCACAATATTTATTGTGAAACCCAGTCCTTGGACTGGTTATATAGTGGTGATTGAGGCTCAATCACCACTATAAAGACAGATGCAAAAGGAGGACCTTTGTTGCTGCCCTATGCACCAGCCGCGTGATGGGGATAAGTAAGTAAGAGCAGGTCTTGACACTAACACTTGCCCGCTTGCCCGGGGCAAGTAAAAAAAATGGTGGGGCAAGTGAAGACTGCTACCTGGTTGCCCGATCGGGCAAGTGTCCAACATAGTCCACTATAACACAACACAAGATATATTTGTCTTGAAGGCAGTCATTGCACTCTGCCTCTGTGTCTTTCGCTGCTTTCTAGCTATCTCTACCTATCTCTCTCCCAGGTCCATTTGGTTCCAAACTATCATTTTGCTGGGTTCAGGGACCACTGGGTTTGTGACCACTATGGGCTAATTAAGATGATGAATTTTAACTCTCAAGAGTTACATCTGGTTAACCAACTTAGCTGGGGACCACCTGGAACCCTCTCAAGGACCACAGGTGGTCCCCGGACCACCTGTTGAAAACCCCTGGTTTAAAGCACCCAAGTAGGAAGTAAACTTAAATGTAAAATTTACAATATATTTTGGGGGGGCAAGTGACCATGACCTGAGGGCAAGTAGAACCTGACTTGCACTTGCCCGATGGGCAAGTGCCTCGGATACCTTAGTGTCAACCCCCTGAAGAGGC
>CM076979.1:1458066-1473066 GCA_039105355.1 Benthosema pterotum
TACCAAATGGGTATTAGAGGGACAGATACTACACTGACCTCACTGTGTCTGACTGTCTGTCTGTTGAAACCACAGACAGCAGGCTGGTTCTGTCTGTCTGTCTGGTCAGTGGTCAGGACACCCTGCACCGCAGACAGACATCAGAGCAGCAGACAGACAGGTCACAGAGTTCAGTTTGCATATACGGAGGCTAGACCACCATATGAGTATGATGTGGTCAACACTGTGTGTGTGTGTGTGTGTGTGTGTGTGTGTGTGTGTGTGTGTGTGTGTGTGTGTGTGTGTGTGTGTGTGCGCGCCCTAAATGCCCTGACTGCCCCACCAAACATGGCGGCATGGAAACAACCCAAATTTGATATACGGTATATTTCAAATTATATGAAATATATTTCAAATTATATTCAAATATATTTCAAATTAAAGTGCTTATAATTAGAATGATTTGAAACACTACTACTGCTGCTAAAAAAACTACAGCTGTGTCACCACTAAACCAACAGCATTTCATCATTGCAACCATCACATCACATGCCTGTTGCAACTTCCAACACTGATGTTATTATTGATGCTTTTCTTGCCTAAAATAAATCCTGTAACTGAAAAAGGTATGGGTGCGGCTTCATGGCCTGTGGCGCGAAGTTGGGGCATCAGGATGCCTCTGGAGCGTCTCCCTATGGGGAGGTACTTGAGGCATGCCCCCTCTGGGAGGAGGCCTGGGGATAGATGAACAGGGGTTGACATTAAGGTCTCCGAGGCAAGTCAGGTTCTACTTGCCCTCAGGTCATGGTCACTTGCCCCCCAAAAATATATTGTAAATTTTGCATTTTCAACAGGTGGTCCGCGGACCTCCAGTGGTCCCTGAGAGGGTTCCAGGTGGTCCCGAGTTAAGTTGGTTAACCAGATATAACTCTTGAGAACGCAAATGGACCCTTGCGGGTCCATTTGGTTTCATTTTTACACTCTCAAGAGTTAAAATTCATCATCTTAATTAGCCCATAGTGGTCACAGACCCAGTGGTCCCTGACCCCAGCAAAATGATAGTTTGGAACCAAATGAACCTGGGAGAGAGATAGGTAGAGATAGCTAGAAAGCAGGGAAAGACACAGAGGCAGAGTGCAATGACTGCCTTCAAGACAAATTTATCTTGTGTTGTGTTATAGCGCACTAAGTTGCACACTTGCCCGATCGGGCAACCAGGTAGCAGTCTTCACTTGCCCGGCCTTTTTTTTAGTTGCCGCGGGCAAGTATTAGTGTCAAGCCCTGATGAATGAATGAATTTTAAGCCATTTGTTCACAGATTCATCTGTTGACAGGTATTTTGACACTTGTTCACCAATACCATGTGTTGTTCCTCCATCCATCACCCTTCCTTCATGATCGTGCCACCCTTTCATCAGACACCTTATTAGTGCAGCCGCGATCCCTACACCGGTTCGAGAATGAAGGACCCAGCACTATACCCGGGCCTCCAGCAGACCCTGTACACTCAAGACGCTACCCTGGCTGCCACCCTTAGATCCCCATACATGGAGCTGATATGTTCTGACGTTCCATATGTTTATCTGACCTCATCGAACCCTATATACACTCAAGGCATGCTCCACATATGGCCAGTACACGATTCTCGTCCTCATGAGGCATCTTGACGGTACTATTGAATAATGTCATAAGTGTTCTATAAAACTCTTACTATATATAAGGGGGGAAGGAGCATCCCCTTCACTTAAAGGACCACTTCACCACATTTCAACGTATCTTCATATAATAGGTCCTCACTATTGCACATGTGTCTCACAGGAGGGCTGTGGACAGTTCAGAAACTTCTTCCAGTGTCATCATCATATTATCTTGGATTCCACCATTGATGATGTCATTGGACATGATTAGTCAGGACCTATTATATGGATAAACGTTGAAAAGTGGTGAAGTGGTCCAATAAGCAAAATGAAACGAGGTAATATTGCTGCATGAACAGTTACTGTTCTTACTGTTTTATTCCACTCAATGGTGGAGGAGGTTATTTATTGGCTGTTTTTGTGGACATTTCTGGTACTGCAGCCAAACAGCACACTGAGAGGTTATGAAAAATAATCATCTGAGTGGTTGTTTGGGTATTAAAAAGGCAACATTTATATGATGCAATCAATTTTAAATTCATGCAAGCGGATGGGAGGAGGACTCCGGTGATTCTGTGGACCCCCCCCCCCCCCCCCCACACACACACACACGCACACACACACACACACACACACACACGCATGCGCACGCACACGCACACACACACACACACACACACACACACCTCATGAAGCCGGGTTGATAATCTTCCCTATACCCTCCCCCCCTTTTGTTTAACTTTGGTTTAAATGCATACACACTCTTTGATCCCGAAACGTTTTGGGAAGCAACTTCAACCGGTACAACGGGTATTGCAGCACTAATAGTATACATGCGGGCGGGGAGGGGGTCCCTCCTGTAAGCATTTCCTTAATCCCTGCATGGTGTAGATTCCCGTGTAGCTTCCCGAGGACCCCCGAAGACTGGAGTGTTTTACAACCCTGAGAAGATACCCGGCTCTGAAGATGTTTCCTGTTTCACGTGGAAGTCAGCCGACTTCCTTGTGAAGGCAAGGTCACACACACACACGCACGCACGCACGCACGCACGCACGCACACAAACCCCTGATTGCGGGGAGGGTGGGTGGTGACTGTTTAATGTATGTGGTGTGTGGAGGGAGGGGTGTGTGTGTGTGTGTGTGTGTGTGTGTGTGTGTGTGGTGTGTGTGTGTGTGTGTGTAAGGGGGGTGGGGGTGGGGCAGGGGTAAATAACTACCCAAATTACCTTCGAGGAAAAAAATCCTACCACAGCCCGGCGGCCTGAGGCGCTTTGTGGCGCCACCATTCTCTCTCTCTCTCTCTCTACTACACGCGCGCGCACACACACACACACACACACGCACGCACGCACACACACGCACGCACGCACACACACACGCACGCACGCACACAGAGTAGCTGGAGTTTGCACGTGCTGTGACACTTCACATAGTTCACACAGAGACCAGAGTGAATGGTGTACTGTGTGTGGTGTGTGTGTGTGTTGTGTGTGTGTGTGTGTGTGTGTGTGTGTGTGTGTGTTGTGTGTGTGTGTGTGTGTGGTGTGTGTGTGTGTGTGTGTGTGTGTGAAGGGCAGTCAGGCGTCAGGGTGCGCCCGGCAAAGGGCGCTACTAGTACTGCGGCTCCCGCCTGTTTTTTTTTTCCTCTCTCCCTTTTAAACACTCATACTGTTGTCTGAGAGAGAGAGAGAGAGAGAGAGAGAGAGAGAGAGAGAGAGAGAGAGAGAGAGAGAGAGAGAGAGAGAGAGAGAGAGAGAGAGAGACAGAGAGAGAGAGACAGAGACAGAGAGAGAGAGAGAGAGAGAGAGAGAGAGAGAGAGAGAGATGGAGTACTACTCAGGGTTGACACTAAGGTCTCTGAGGCACTTGCCCATCGGGCAAGTGCAAGTCAGTTTCTACTTGCCCTCAGGTCATGGTCACTTGCCCCCCAAAAATATATTGTAAATTTTGCATTTAAGTTTACTTCCTACTTGGGTGCTTTAAACCAGGGGTTTCCAACAGGTGGTCCCTGAGAGGGTTCCAGGTGGTCCCCAGCTAAGTTGGTTAACCAGATGTAACTCTTGAGAGTGTAAAAATGAAACCAAATGGACCCGCACGGGTCCATTTGGTTTCATTTTTACACTCTCAAGAGTTAAAATTCATCATCTTAATTAGCCCAGGTCGCAATGACCACCTTCAAGACAAATATATCTTGTGTTGTGTTCAAGGGCGAAACTTTACCTTTGACATTGGTGGAGTCCTAAAGTTTCGCCCTTGGCAGTGACATCCCATGAGCATTCACTTTATGCACTCAAAGACAGAAATGAACCATCATCAGCCTATCATTGTTTATAATGGTAAATTACAGGACAACTTTGCCAACTACTAAATCATCATTCAGCTTCACCTGTGACTCTTTCTCTCCATTGCCGTCTGACTGTGTTGTAGTGTGGAGTTGTGGTGTTGGATCTGTCACCTGGACAACATAATGGGCCATGAATGCCAGTTGATTTAAAATGGATAGGTTAGCTATAGCTTTTTTTGTCTGACTGTCACTATGCTAACACCCACGTTTTACGAAGGCACCCTCGTAAATGATGAATCTGTCTCATGTTATGTATGATGAGGAGTGATTGTGTCACTGTCACAAAATTTCTATCATTAGTAGGACATGTGCCTATCGTTTTGACAGCCATCATTGGATGATTTTCAACTACAGTCTCTGCAGTTAGTCGTGCGTGTCATCATAAACAACTTGTCTTGATTAATTGATTTAGCAGGGCACGATTTTTGCCCTGCTAAGTGATGTGTTCCAAACGTGATTTCATTATCGAGTGATAGTGTGACTTACAGATTTCTTTGAAAAAAAGGCCCGTATGTCCACTTCTCTCGCGCGTTTGACAGTCATGTGCCCACGTTGCACCAATAAGGCCTTACACAGAGAAATACGAGTTTTTCCCGACGTCTCAGCGCCATAATGAATGAATGGCCCGATCCAGTCATACCACGCATGGATAGACGCTAGAGACCCTATAATGTTCGTGTCCCAGCGCAACGACACAGCCCCCAGCCGTAGCACTCCCCTGGCTTCAATACAAAGTCAATGGATGGCGTGGGGACACATCCGCACACCCCGACTCACGGCATGTTAGTAGTGCAATGTTTTGGTAAAGGGACTATTTTAAGCAAAAAAAAAAGATGGATCTACAGAGAAACAATTTGGCGCTCCGCTACAAAGGTAATCATTAAGCATATAAATAGACGGAGCCATTTCTTCGCTGCAATGTGAATGAGACGTTTTTTTTTTCTTCTTCTTTCCAGACCCCACCAATATTATTGGTGGGGTCCAAACAACAATCCCTGGATATTGGTGGGGTCCCGACCCTTGGGTCCACCCGAAAATTACGCGCATGGTTGTGTTATTGCGCACTAAGTTGCAAACTTGCCCGATCAGGCAACCAGGTAGCAGTCTTCACTTGCCCCACCATTTTTTCACTTGCCCCGGGCAAGCGGGCAAGTGTTAGTGTCAAGCCCTGACTACTACTAGGATAGATTCAGTGTTATCCGTGAACCTTACCTTAAGGATAATCAAAATTGTTTGTATATGACTGACATTGACCTTGCATGCAGAAACACTCTGAACCACATGTATACCATGTCCTGTGCTCTGCTCATGTTGTGGGCAATAATGTGCACAACATAAGAGCATTTCCCTTTCGTGGGAAAGGTGCGCAAGAGCATGAAAACATGGCCATGTATTCTACAACAGGCCATTTTGAGAGAATTGATCTGATTGCTTGAAACTGTCCAGGCCACTAGGTGCCACAGGCCACCGGGAAAACTCCCTGTACTCCAGATGGCCAATCCGCCCCTGCCCACTTCTCACATCTAAAATATTTTTGGGGCACAAGTAGGCCTATGTTTTTTGTCTTGTCATTTACTTTTATGGATACAATTAGCCATTGTGAACAATCTTTCGCAATATACTTTACTTGTTTTAATAGCGTGTCTGTGCGTGTTGCGCAGGTGCACACAAATGTGCATGCAAGGGGAATTCCTCTCATTTTCAATATTTTACTATGTCATTAATATACCTTAGAGATGGTGTGTGGTCATGGTAAAAAACGTCCCCCCATTCTGTTTCCTAGAAATGGAGGTCTGAAAAAAATCACGAGGAGCCACCCAAGAAAAGACAAGGGCTCCAGGATCTTTTTGTCACCCATTACTTGAGTGAGGCCCAACTGAACCTGTGGGGGGGACAGGAACTCGGGGTGAGACGAAAACTCAAGAGTGGCAGAACCAGAGTGGCAGTAGCAGAGAGGCCTACTCCTCTGGTAGTGACGACAGTTCCCAACCAAGCAGGAACGCACGAGGGTGCTGTGGAGGATGACGTGGTTCAGAAAACGGAGGACCACAAGCATGACTATTCCAGCAGTGGAATACAGAACCTGTCCCAGACACCGCTGGGACAGGGGAATACTCCTGTGGCGGTAACAACAGTCCCCTCCTCCTCTACACCTCACCTCTCCTCCACAGGCTCCAACCAGACCCCCCTGGACACGGCCTTCATCCGGACGGACGATGAGGCCAAATCCGTCATCAACCCAGCAGTGGGTCTTAGTCCAACTGGGTTCAACAAGGTCCAAAAGAAGGAGTTCCTGAGCCAGAAACTCAGAAAGAGACAAGAACTCAAGAAAAAGGAACTCAGAAAGAGACGGACAGTGAGGAATGTGGCAACAGCCCCCGGCACTGTGCTCAACCTCTCCTCCACAAGCGCCAACCAGGCAACTGTGGTCACCACTCCAATGGAAGTGGACGAGCACAAGGATGAGGCCAAATCCGTCATCAACCCAGCAGTGGGTCTTAGTCCAACTGGGTTCAACAAGGTCCAAAAGAAGGAGTTCCTGAGCCGGAAAGTCAGAAAGAGGCAGGAACTCAAGAAAAAGGAACTCAGAAAGAGACGGACAGTGAGGAGCGTGGCAACAGCCCCCGGCACTGTGCTCAACCTCTCCTCTACAAGCGCCAACCAGGCAACTGTGGACACCACTCCAATGGAAGTGGATGAGCACAAGGATGAGGGTTCCAGCAGTGGGGTTCCAGTGACAGGGCTCTTGAACCTTGGGAACACCTGCTATTTGAACGCAGTCCTGCAGAGCCTGTCCCAGACACCACTGCTGAGACAGAAACTCAGTAACGTGGCCCAGCCCGGGGCCCTGATTACGTTGCTGAGGAAGGTGCTCAATAAGTACCAAGAAACACAGGGGATGGCCCTGGCTCCTTCGGAACTACTCGGAAGGATTCGAGCTCGGTACCCACAATTCCGAGACCCCAGGCCACACTGCAGCCATGAGCTGCTTCGCTGCCTGCTGGCTGGGGTGTCCGAGGAGCAGAATGGGCAACTCAATGCCCTTTCTCATGGAAACGTGGTCGATGAGGTGTTTGGCGGGTTGATGACTGATACCCGTGTGTGTGGAAATTGCAACACACGAAGGTCATCAACCGCAGCGTTCCACGATCTGTCCGTTGCGGTCGAGGGGCGCAATGAACCGAACCACGGAACGCTTGAGACGCTGGGCACGAGGACCACTCCCGGGGCACAAGAGAGCTCAGTGCAGGCCTGTCTGTACCGGGAGACTGAGCTGTTCGTCAACGATGAGCCAGTTGCCTGCGAAAGATGCAACGGCCGCACAATCACCATAGACGCTCATCTCCACCCCTCCCGAGGTCCTGACATTACACCTGAAGAGGTTCCAACGTTCAGGACAGGGTAAGCTGGACAAAGACGTGGCGTTCCCCCTCACACTCGACCTGGCACCATACTGTGTGGCCAATTGTGAGAGGGTCTCAGGAGGAGCCCGTCAAGTTTTGTACCGCCTTTACGCTGTGGTGGAGCACAGAGGAACCAGCCTTGACGACGGTCATTACGTGGCATACGTCCAGCCCCGTCCTCAAGGGTCCTGGTTCCTTGCCAACGACAGCCGTGTCGAGGCTGTGCCTGAGAGTGACGTCTTGAAGTCCCAGGCCACCATCCTTTTCTACAGAAGGATTTGAATGCGGCTTGATTTGAAGGCGTCAGTCTGAAGGCTCAACAGAAAGCGATGATAAGAAGTCAGAAAATGACAACATGGCGACTCGGGGAGCGCGCCACACCGAGACCTACTCCCAGCAGCTGCGAAAGACGTTATCAGCGAAGAAATGACGGGGCTGAAGAGAGAAACTACGGACACATTTTCACAAGTTCAATGAGGAGTTTTCAAACTTCAAAGAAATTATTATTAAACTTGATGCAAAGTACGACACCTGTCTGTGCACGCCTCGCGCTTCATATTTGGGCACGGCCATGTATATGGGCATGGCCATGTATAGGCAAACATACTTAAAGGGGTACTCCACTTTCAAAAAAACTTTTGGTCATTTTATGGTCTACTCCGCCTCATTTGAACACACCAGACAGTTTATAAGTTACTCCTTTCAGTATTTAGATATTTGATGTTCATTAGTCTGCCGGAACGTCCTTCCCATAGAAACCCATTATAACTTAAAACTCCATTTTAACCATGACAGATTATTCGAAAACAACCAATCTTTTTTCTGGTGACTGATATTGTCCTCCTAATACGTGAGAAAGCTGTGGAATTTCATTTACAGTTTTTATTTATTTTTAAAATATTGTTTTATTCATTTGTGTAGGCCTACCCAAATATGGAGGCGGCTACATTTTCCAAAACAATATTTTAAAAATAAATGAAGACTGTAGATGCAATTCCACAGCCCTCTCACGTATTAGGAGGACAATATCAGTCACCAGAAAAAATATTGGTTGTTTTCGAATAATCTGTCATGGTTAAAATTGAGTTTTAAGGTATAATGGGTTTCTATGGGAAGGACGTTCCGGCAGACTAAGGAACATCAAATATCTAAATACTGAAAGGAGTAACTTATAAAATGTCTGGTGTGTTCATATGAGGCTGAGTAGACCATAAAATGACCAAAAGTTTTTTTTTAAAGTGGAGTACCCCTTTAATTCCATTTGACCTAAATATGGGAAACTCGATAACATACTTAACCCATTCTAAAGTAAAAAATAATTCAAAGAATTGTGCCACATTTTCACCATTTTTAAAAATATCAGACCTACAAGCTCATAAGCTTGTATGTCTAATAGTTTTTGATGTCCACCCAGCACCTCTAGGGTATACTAATGACATATTAGAATGTTGAAAATGGGCGGACTTCCCCTTTAACGCAATATCCTTCCCAACACTTGTGATTTTGCAAGAAGTTGCACAGTGACTCTCTGACGCGGTCAGGTCCTGTAAGGATACATGTGGCAGCTTTTCTCCTCCACACAGACAGACGGACGACCGCAAAGCAGCCAGGGGCAGATGTAACATTTCCCAATTGGGGGGGCAGGAGAAAATGGTATGAGTGCAGCTTCAGCGCCACGGGCGCCATGAAGCCGCACGCAAGGGACTTTTATTGGGCAAGTAAAGCATCAATAATAACATCAGTTGTTGTTGAAGTTGCAACAGACACGCAGCATGCATAAAGCTAAAGGTCTGACTCAGAGTTTTCTGTTTTCAATGATGAAATGCTGTTGGTTTAGTGGTGACACAGCTGTACGTAGTTAGATAGTAGCAGTATAGTAGTGTTTCAAATCATTAAAATATAAGCACTTTAATTTGGAACGTCTGGGCATTTAGTGGGGCATTGCCCCCCCTCCATGCCCATGCCCATGCCCAGATCAGCCCCTGCAGAGAGGCCGAAACAAAGCAGAGTGTTTGACGAGTGTGTTTGCCTTTGCTCTTTGGTCTCACTGCCGGCTATTGTTGTCACAGCCTCACTGGTGGTCGGTTTATGGCCCAGCAGGCTTCTGGATATCAGTATGGACAGTATCTACATCAGCTGTGTCAAACTCAGATACAGAGTGGGCCAAAATTTAAAACTGAACAAAGCTGCGGGGCTAGGTTCCAGGTGGTCTCCAGCTAAGTTGTTTAACCGGATGTAACTCTTGAGAGCCTAACATTTTTTTACGCTCTCAAGAGTTAAAATATTCATCATGTGAATTAGTCCTAATCTACACAACTAGAAGATTAATGGTCTTTGACAGAATCAAAGGAAATCTTTAGTTTGGGGGGTCTGTGGGTCTAAAATATCCTCAAATGGTGGTCCGTGGCTGAAATGCTGAATAAATGGTGGGCCCTGGGATGAAAAACGTTAAAAACCACTGCTGTATATTACAGAGCAGACGGCAAAACAACAGCAGAGCATTATGGGATTTGTAGTATCAGCGGTGAATGCAGTGTTACAGCGGTGCCACTGCTGTATAATACCGGTGGGCTGCTCTAATGTTAATTTGATGTTGCCTCAAGGGCCAAAGGAAATTACACAGCGGGCCAAATTTAGCCCGTGGGCCAGAGTTTGACACCCCTGTTCTACATCGATACCCCAAGGTTTGTTATGATTCCAGGTAATGGTCTCTGTTTAGAATGTTTACCTTGGAATGCCTGGTCCATGCGCACGCACACACACACACACACACACACACGCACGCACGCACGCACACGCACACGCACACACGCACGCACGCACGCACACGCACACACACACACACACACCCTCTTGCTCCACAGAAGGACTAGGTGTGAATTCTTAGAAGTTTGTTGCGGGTGAGCAGAAGACGCGCACACACACACGCGCACACGCACACACACACACACGCTCTTATCCTCCAGTTATGCCTGTGTATGTATAGAGACGGGGGGAGGAGGGGAGGGTGAATGGAAGCAGTCAGTCGGCTAGTTTTCTAGGAAAAAAAGGGGGGGTTGGGGGGGGGGGTGGTTAAGTAGGTCATTAGTAGGTCATTAGTAGGTCGTTAGGGTTTATTGTTCATATCAGCTGAGGACGTCAATTCTCCCTGCTCTGTTATAATGTCAGAACAGGCGGAGCGTGCATGGCCTGCCCTTCACATGCCTCTGCAGTATACTGACTTATGATACACCCAGCAGGGCTTGACACTAAGGTCTCCGAGGCACTTGCCCATCGGGCAAGTGCAAGTCAGGTTCTACTTGCCCTCAGGTCATGGTCACTTGCCCCCCCAAAAATATATTGTAAAGTTTACTTCCTACTTGGGTGCTTTAAACCAGGGGTTTTCAACAGAGGGTTCCAGGTGGTCCCCAGTTAAGTTGGTTAACCAGATGTAACTCTTGCGGGTCCATTTGGTTTCATTTTTACACTCTCAAGAGTTAAAATTCATCATCTTAATTAGTCCCGAGTCTACACAACTAGAGAATGTGGAAGATTAGGTCATTTTGATGTGTATGTTAATTTGCCTGTTTTGTTTCCCAAATCCAGCCTGGAATTGTGGATAGCTAGAGAGCAGGGAAAGACACAGAGGTCTTGCCCGATCGGGCAACCAGGTAGCAGTCTTCACTTGCCCCACTTTTTTTTTTACTTGCCCCGGGCAAGCGGGCAAGTGTTAGTGTCAAGTTACCTCCACACAGACACCTGTTACACCTGTTACACCTAGCAATGATTTGATCAACATCAACAAGCAACGTCAATTATCAACGTTGACTTTTCACTGTTCTGTAAAAAATTATCAATTATCTTGTTGTGCCTGTTTGATGTGATGTGTGAAAAAAATAAGTTTGAAGCTACAGAAATACCCGCAGTAGAATAAAGACAACCTGCGGCCATGTTAACTGTTCCCAACGTCGTTGTGAGGACGGGACCTCATGGTGAAATGTAGAAAATGGAACATCTGTGACAAAAATCAATGACATTATGAATCATGTCACAGGAATCAAGGTAGATTGATGCCCAATGTGTTTTGGTGTGGAATTCTCCAGTGGTCTGTGTCCGGCCATTCGAATCCTGGCTCCTCCGCTTCCTTTATATGTTCTTTCCGAGCAAACGCCTAGAACAGTGGTTTTCAACCTTTTTTGATCCCAGGGAGTGTAAACATTTTACACCCTCAAAGCAGCTCCAGATGTAACTCTTTGAGAGTTACAAGATATTTTAACTCAAGAGTTAAAATATTCATCATGTGAATTAGCCCAACTTAGTCTACACAACTAGAGAATGTAGAAGATTAATGGTCATTTTGATCTGTATGTTCCAGGCGAGCATCTAGCGGCATTCTAGTGCATTTTGGAAGTGCCACTATTAGTGCATTTTGGATCTTGCCCAGTCCAGGCCACTAGGTGGCGCAGGCCACCGGGAAAACTCCCTGTACTCCAGATGGCCAATCCACCCTTGGCCTCAAAGAAGTTACTAGCAGCAGTAGTGTTTCAAATAATTTTAAATATAAGCACAATATCTTGGTTTTTTGCATGCCATCCTGTTTGGTGGGGTCTGCTGACTGGGCATTTAGGGGGGCATTGTCCCCCCCCCCCCCCCCCCCCCCATGCCCATGCCTAGATCTGCCCCTGCACAGATGATGACATCATCATCATCATCATCATGGCCGTGGCCCAGATCCTCACGAGGTTGACCTTTAACCCTCTGTGACCTCTGACCCACTGAAGCTCCCGTCAGAGAGGCTGTTGATGACTCATCGCTGCATGGCCACGTCATCATCGCCTACGAGCCGCGTGATTGGACGCAGGCCGCTGGGCGCACGGTGATGTCACTCATGCATGTTGTATACGATGAGGCACTGAGATTGGACGCTGGCCGAACGGTCACGAGGAGAGGGACGACGCAGAGCACAGCCTCAATGGGCTATTGTCTGTGTGTGTGTGTGTGTTGTGTGTGTGTGTGTGTGTGTGTGTGTGTGTGTGTGTGTGTGTGTGTGTGTGTGTGTGTGTGTGTGTGTGTGTGTGTGTGTGTGTGAGTCTATTGTCCGCTAGGTTAAAAATATCGAGTCTAAATGTGTTTAATGTGACCATGTGACATTAGAATAGGAGCGCCTGAGGCAGCGCTCACACACACACACACACACACACACACACACACACACACACACACACACACACACACACACACACACACACACACACACACACACACACACACACACACACACACACACACACACACACAGCAGGGGTCAAGTAGTAGTCAAGTACGGTGTGATGACTCAGTGTCATATGGTGTTTTCTCTCTCACACACACACACGCACACACACACACACACACACGCACACACACACACACACACACACACAGAGAAAGCACCAATCAGAAAGTGATTATGACGTTTTTAATCTGTGCACTGACCATTAATCTCAGATAATGAGCGTTGTGAAGAGATTAGGTTAGATTAGATTACCATCCGCTAGCACAGTGTCCTGTCTGTGTGACCATGTACATCTGTGCGTGCACAGTGCACACACACATGTGTGTGTGTGTGTGTGTGTGGGCGGGGGGGGGGTTATCAGACAAAGCCTTATTAGCAGTCATATAGAGTCCTTTTGGTATCGTACCAACGGCCACTTTACTGGTTAATCCCGTCGGCTACGACTGCTTGCTTCCATCAGGGGTGGATCTAGGCATCTAGGCATGGGGGGGCAATGCCCCCCTAAATGCCCTGACTGCCCCACCAAACATTATGGCATGCAAAACAACCCAAGATATGTCAAATTAAAGTGCTTATATTTAAAATGATTTGAATCACTACTACTGCTACTAACTAACTAACTACAGCTGTGTCACCACTAAACCAACAGCATTTCATCATTGAAAACAGAAAACTCTCTGTCTGAGTCAGACCTTTAGCTTTATGCATGCTGCATGTCTGTTGCAACTTCAACAACAACTGATGTTATTATTGATGCTTTACTTGACTAATAAAAGTCCTGTTACCGAAAATGGTATGGGTGCGGCTCGACTCATTTCGATGCCGTAACAACACTTTTCGAAATCCTGACAGTTTTCAGAAAAAAACCCTCATGATTTCTACATCCATGGTCCTCAGTATTTCATGTCAACAGTCCCCCAGAATCTTCCATATATGGAGTTCCAGGGACCTCTCTCCAGAAACAAAAACATGTGTGACAGAATATTCAAAGATTCGCGCCACCTTTTAACATTTTTTTTTTAATCTATCAATAATGCTTAGAAACATACCTTATAGGCACAAACATGCTGTCTTAGCTTGTGGATCTGCTGTTTTCGTACCTGGCACTTATTCGACCAAAACAAATCTAGTACTAAGTAGGATTCAAAACCCGACTAAAAAGTACAACTGTTTATGCTGTCAAATGTGAGTCGTGCAGTAAGCATAAAAAAATAATGGCCTCTGTCAAATGTGACTGTCAAACTGCTTTTCAAGAGGGTTAACACACAAACGTCGAGAACTTGGCACAATTTGCACAACATTCACTCCAGGAAACAAACGGCTTGACACAATTTGCACTACAGCACACTCACGAAACTTGTTAGCATGAACTCTCACTTTCCTTCCTGACACTCTGATGTCAATTACATATTGTGGTCCAAACACTAGCAACTGTCACAGTTGTTCAATTGTTGCACCAAACACTGCAGATACAATCCCAAAGCATCCTCTCAGGATGTCCACATACACTCCTTTTCATTCCCGCTACCATCTATTCTGTGAGATCTGATTACCGAATAGTGATACCAGTTGTGATCTCGTGTCATGTTTATAAAAAATAAAAGCAAAAAAATAGTGAATGTTGCTTCCAGGGATACAGTACATATCGATTCCAAGCATTGGTTTTGTACAAAACAAATACTCCTTCCTTTGGCTAAAAACGACATCTTCTGTTAGCATGAAACGGATTAGATGTTTATGGTCATCATGATAATGAAGATGTGACTCTCCCTCACACTTTATGGAGAACTTCAGCTACTGTAGCAACCTGATGCTAAGATAAGCAGCAATGGGCTCTTTTGTCATATTGTATATTGTTACATTAATTTATCGTTGGCTCTCAACACCAATGGCGCCAAAGTTTTTAAGTTAAGTAGCCCTGGTTAAGAATTAGGCATGTCACAGTGTAAGAATATCAACACCGGTTTTATAGTTTGCTTTTATACCGGTATTCAAAGTCAAAGTCGTCAGATTAGTCACTCACATTACCACAGTGGAATTAGTTCTCCGCTTTTGACCCATCTCTTGGAGCGGTGAGCTGCAGTGTGTGCCGCACTCGGAAATCATTAGTTGATTTGACCCCCAATCCATCCCTTTGATGCTGAGTGCCAAGCAGGGAGGCATTGGGTCCCATTTTTACAGTCTTTGGTATGACCCAACCGGGAATCGAACCCCGGCCTCCCAGTTCCAGGGCGGACACTCTAACCACAAGGCCACTGGTCTGGTATTATCGGTTTTTATCCTCAGAGTCCTGGCACATGCAGGCCAAATCCTCAATCAACAGTAATACATATGATAGCATTTCATCCCCGCAGACCAAAAACTAAATATTATTTTTGCTTT
>CM076979.1:1475566-1530566 GCA_039105355.1 Benthosema pterotum
CACACACACACACAGAAGTGTGATGTTATTACTGTAAAATGCACACCCACGGAAAGAAAAAACAAAAAGCACTTCAAACAAATGCCAAGAATGACAAGTATGCAACAATGAGCTCATTCCATTCTGCAGTCATAACATAACAGCACCTGTGGAATTCACCCTGTCTCCCTGTGCTCCTGTGAGGTTTCCAATCAGAGATGAATCATCACCTTACAGTACATGACATACAGTCAACAAAGTGTTATTATTTTATCCCACAGACGGAATGAGGGTATACAGTAAATGGTGCATTTATATTAGTGGTGTTCCGATCCGATACCAAACATCGGATAGTCATCCGATTTTAGCCTAAAGTACTCGTACTCGGGATCGGGAAAAGGGTCCGATTATTAATCCGATATACAAATAAACAAAACGAAACGCTATTGCAGCGACACGGCCCACACGACAGATAGCGCCGTCTAATTTAGACATGCAGCGTGCGCACAGACACGACACCCTATATAAGAACAGCAGCAGAGAGAGAGAGAGACAGAGAGAGAGAGAGAGAGAGAGAGAGAGAGAGAGAGAGAGACAGAAAGAGAGACAGAGAGAGAGACAGAGAGAGAGAGAGAGAGAGAGACAGAGACAGAGACAGAGAGAGAGAGAGAGAGAGAGAGAGAGAGAGAGAGAGAGAGAGAGAGAGAGAGAGAGCTAGCTAAGTTAGCCTACCTTACTATACAGTGTCATATCCACTTGTTGCTTGCTATTGCAAAAAGATACTGCAAAAATGTATAATCCACAAGTGGGTCCGTAATCCTTTGCATTTAGAAGGCCTATATTGCCAGTATGCACGTTGCATTGTACTGGCAGCCAGTTAAAAGAAGTCTGCATTCTGCACTCCAAACACAACACGTTGCGTCCCGCGGTTATATGAGGAGCTGTGACCCGTTAAAAACTGTTACCACTATCCTTTTGTGGTGCTAAGGTGCAGGTTTCTATAGGGGTCACCACTTATGATGTGACATACAAAACACATGGAATTTATAGCCTCAAAGTGGTGACTGTAATGAAGTTGTCTTGTCTGATTAGGAACTTAGTATACTATAGCTTACTTTTGTGTGTCTAGAACATATTATAGCTACTTATTCATTGAATTAACTGAGCCTATAGCATTGGTTTTATAGCATATAAGCCCAATGCAATCAAGACATCAAATAATAACTAATAAATATAGCTGCAAGCAGCAATAAAACGTGACCAAGCAAGCAGCAATAAGGAGTCAGAACAATATGCAGAAGAAGGAACATATTTTTGAGAAATTATCTGAGGGGGGTGCTTTTGCCCCGGGTCCATACAATAGTGAATGAATAAATGAAATGTAAAATTCCTACAGTAGCCTACAACCTGGCCTCCTACAACAAAACTGATAAAAGCTTGGACAATTACAGTACAATTCAAGTACAACTAGAAGAAATTGTGAAATAAATGTGATTGGACACTAGTTAACAACAGTTGTTTAAAGGTAGGGTAAGTGATTTGAAATTCATCGTGTAGTACCAGCCTGGTGCACTAGGGGCGCCTAACAGTAGCTACACTATGTGAACCTGCTGCTCGATCCTGATTGGAGGAGAATTTGCCACCAACTGGGAAACTTTTATTAGCTCCTCTGCTAACATGGGGGAGGGGAAACTCCATATATGGTTTCCACACCTTATAATAGAGCATTTTAACAGATTTTTTTTTTTTTTGGTGATATCTGACAGAAGTGAAATCACTTCCCCTACCTTTAATGGCCACTTTGTTCAAGAAGTTAATCTAACATAATCTGGCACAATGTTTTAACCACTACACTGTTACATGAAATGATCAAGGCTTGTACAATGCAAAGCTTTCGTTGGGTAGGTTACTACTGGAAATCTAGAATGTCAGGGTATGACCTGTCCGGGAATCGAACCCCGGTCTCCCAGTCTCAGGGCAGACACTCTAACCATAAGGCCACTGCATTGGTGCCATTACCATTACATTGAGTTTTATCATCTCAATCACAAAGTGACATTTCCGTGAATGTCACTTTCATGATATGCGAGTGTAACTCAGTGCTATTGAGAAGTAGGCAGAAATGCATTGGACTCAAAGTAAAAGCCCAGCTTGAATCCTTTTATGTTAGGTCTTTTTAAGTAATAGCAAATCATACACATTGCAGAGACTTTAATTGTTACTGTAAAATAATTCAAACCGGCTGTCATTTTACATCTCATCTTACTCACTTCAATGTGTTTCAGACACTAGACTATGATTTGTCACCGTTAGGCTCACTATGACCACTGATCACGTGACTAACCAAATGTAACTGTGTACCCCATCATTGGCGCAACTCCGTCTCTAAATGGCTCTGGAGCGTTGCATTAAAATTGGATTTTAGATCAGCATGCAGCAGTGGATAAACAAAACACAAGACAAATCAGTTTATAAAGAAAACTGAAGCAGTAGGACATGGGGGTGTGACAATCTGCCACATTCTGATGTGAAACTCTACATACAATATAAAAGTATACTGGTTTACAGCAGTACGTTTTTATGAAACGTACAAACAACTACCCTTAATCAATGATTATCTATGATAAAAATGCTTCAAAACAAGAGCCTACACATCAATGTTAACAGTGAATGTGATTCATAAAATGACCAATGCCAGGCTGCATTATATATTTGATGGTCAAATGAATTATTTTCGAAGTAATTTAAACATTTCATTGATGAGCCATGCAAGTTCCATTGTAAAAGCAGTGAGGTGGCTAAAATGGAAACTCCAACATAAAAGAAGGACATCAAGAGAATGGCAAGGTTTAACGGTTTTTATTAACAACCACTCCCAAAAGTATTAGATTACATTTGTACAAGGGCAGCATTGCTGGTTGAACTGGTAGGGATACTTAAGTAATCTGATTACTTGTAATGAATTATTTACATGATTACTTTACCAAACAAGGAGAACAAAGGAAGACCTGGAGATGCCGCAAACAGAAGGAGGGGGGGCCCAGGCCACCCCTAGGGACGTCGAAGCTGTTCCCACCCCTCCCCCTAACTTAACAAATGAATCCTAAACCGAGAACTAAAACATATAACGAAAACCAAGGCTGCCGGCCATCTCCAGGCCAAACAGAAATAAACTAACTAAAGAGAACTGAAAACAAAGGCTAACAAGAACAGAGCTGGGCTGCTGAGCTGTTGCCTGGTCTCTATCTGCCATCAGACTGAAGGAGCTGGCTTTTATGCAGGAGGAGGAGCATGGCTGATTGGGGAACCGGCTGCAGGTGCCAGCTGGGTGTGTCACTCTGAGTGAGGGAGAGACAGAGGGAGTTAAGCACAGACACTGATTGACAGTGTGTGTGTGTGTGTGTGTGTGTGTGTGTGTGTGTGTGTGTGTGTGTGTGTGTGTGTGTGTGTGTGTGTGTGTGTGTGTGTGTGTGTGTGTGTGTGCGCTGTCATGGCCACACGCAACAGGTCTACCAACAGGTCAACCAGCCTGCATGTAGGCTACACCGGAAGTGTAACAAAAACCCATATGAGTACATAAATCACAATATATCATAAAACATTCAAACATGAACATTTAAAAATGGCCGATATACAAGCTCCTTGCTTAAAACATACCTCTGGTTAAGTGCAAGAAAAACAAAAGAGGCTCTTGAGCAGTACTGAGGCCTATGCAGAGGGCACCTGAAGAATACTGAACCACAGTGTAAAATTATACAAATAGTAAAATGTGAATTTAGAAATGGCTGATCTACAAGCTCCTTGTGCATAAACATACCTCCAGTTAAGTGCAAACAACCCAACAGGAGCTTGTCCCTCAGCGCCCAGAACTAGGAGGAGAGCACCTGAGGAACAACAGGACCATTTACTACATACAATAATGTGAGTGATGGTTTAGCATAAAAAACACCTAATGCCTAACTTGCTCACTCAGTGCATGTTGACAGCAAAAGGAGGACTGAATGACTAAGTCCCTGGCTTTATAGTGGGGGAGGGGCTGTTCAGTGGCCACCTGCAAGTGGGTGAGTGTTTGGGGAGTGGCCACAGATCATTGTCTGCAGAGCCCTGGAAATAGACAGAGTTACGCCAACTCCGTTCACTTCATGGGGCCAGTCCGTCTACATAGACTTCTGTTGGATAGTGACATGAAGAGTGACAGCCGGAAGTTACTGAATGCATTGAAGCCTATGGGCTTGTGCGAGGACCACGTGACCAGGCGGTTTTCTGACCCCTCAATGTCACAACTCTTCTACTAGATGGCTCTGATTGTCTGGAGACAGGTCTCCCTGCTACATGCAACACACACACACACAAAAACGATAAATCGATACAACTTCGACTTGACTGTCTGACAAGTCGACTTGAAAAAATCTCAAGTCGTTAATGCCCTAATATATATATATATATATATATATATATATATATATATATATATATATATATATACATCACATGATGGGAACATTGACATGCTCGTAACACATCATCACATCACAGATACATGCAAGACCACCAAACCGTCTGACAATATGCAAACAGAACTATATGCACAATAAGCCATATAAAAATGGAAAACTCACCTTGGAAATTGGAAGACCATATTTCACATGCTTCCATAAGTTCCACATGCTTATTGCTCTCACACAATCTGGCACAATATACTTGCTCCAGTGTTGCCAGAGAGAAACAAGCAGAAGAAGACTCTTCACAAAGCAGCAATTTTCATTGGCTTATAAAAACGTCATTTTTTGATGAAAACAAATTTGCTTCGGAACTTTTGTCCGGATGGGGCCAAAGTTCTCATGTAGCAGGTGTCATGCAAATTGATCAAAAATCCAGGCAGAAAATCAGGCATGAGCATTTTTCAAACTGCTTAAAATGGCAGACACTCTGGGGGTGGAGCTTACCGGTCAAAGTTACAGATGTGTTCCACATGAATCACAGAACATGTAGAAACAAGTCCCATGATTTTTGGCCAAACGAGGCCCGAGTTATGGTTGTTAAAATGTTTCAGTTTCAAAGAATTGTTATAGCGCCCCTGTAATATCCCAGATGGGATTTACATATAATACCCGGAAAATGAAATGATGGGCAGACAAAGGGTTAAGGACTGAGGATTACAATTTATTGAATTAAAGTAGTAAGGTTACTGAACAGAAAATACAAAACGGTAAGGGAAGGGACTGGTGGTGCCAGAAAAAGTTACAATCAAAACACACCTACCTAGAACCCCAACCCTCTAACCTACCGGGAATGGCCTTTATGCAGCCAAACACTTCCTGGTTGTGCTGGCAGTAAGGGATCCTTCCTGTCGGCAGACTCCCATTCACTGTGAATGTATTGGTTGTGATTTTGTATGAATAAAGTTCACTTCCTTAAACCACACTATTTCATTTGATAATACCATTTCCTAGTTCTTCATAGTTTGTTTTATTTGTGGTGTGCTATTGACATGATCACATGATATGAAATGTCTAAAATCTTCAGTTAAAATCATGAGTACTTCATGGATTTCTCCAAGTGTTGCCATGTCCGCTTTTTATAAGCAACCTTTTTCAGTAAATCTGCTTGCAAGTAATGACAGTTTACTAGGTAGATTTTTAAGGCTTGTTCCATATCTGTGATTCTGCTCAAATGAACAATGAGTCAAAGAGCCCCATGTTCCATGCATCTGTGCACACAGATCCCCATCTGTATTTTTTTTGTGCCAAGCCAGGTTTTTATTTTTCATCTGTATTAAACAAGAATTATTTTGGAAAATATCAAATCTATCAGATCACAGTGGCACACTTTGAGCTTTCAGATCTGCTATTCTCAAGTAGCTGCCAATATATGGTCTTAAAGTATAATGCATAGTATGTAATGTACAGTAGATGTATAGCTCATGATTGACTGATTGCTTATCTCTCTCACACAATCCGGCAACACCGGAGCAAGTGCATTGTTCCAGATTGTGTGAGAGAAATAAGCAACCATGGTCTATGACATGGGGTTTCAACTGATTGTGAACCAGGGACCACCAACCTGACTTAGAATCAACACGGGGACCACCACAGTTACCCTAAATCCATTCTGTTACTTCATTCAAACTAGAGAGAAAATATCCGCACTCACATATAGTTCACAAGTTTTTTTTTAATTTCATTTCAGAGTTTCAGAGAGAAATGAAATAAAAGAAAACTCATGAACTATATGCGAGTGCGGATATTTTCTCTCTGCATTGATCTGCAAGAATCTGCACCCATCAGCCATTGAGAATACAAGTTGGACTCTGAGTAGAGTGCGCCTACCTAACGATATACAGTAGCCTAATAGTGTAGACATATGGCATTATTATTCCCACAGTGATGTAGGCTAATTATGATAAAATCAGGCAAACTTTCTTGAGATTCTAACACCCATTTCTGTGGATTTTTCTTATCCTCAGACTTTCAGTAACTGACAAGGTTGGCATGCTTACTGTACATTGCACAAAGCTTTAGTGTAGGGTGACCATATTCTCAAAGGAGAAAACCAGGACACCTTCGCGGGGGGCGGGGGGGTTTCACAAAATATTCAGATATCGAACAGGCGCTACTATCGCCTCGAACAGCTTTTTTGTGTTTTTCTGTGTCAATGTGGGATTTTAGGTCCCTTGCACCACCATTGCAGAGCGAGACATACGTGCCTGCTTTGCAAACAGTGCACAGTGCTTCACTTTTGTCTCGCCCCGGTCTGAATACAGGGAATTTTTTTCTGTAACTCGTCTGTAAACGTGCACTTGGGCTTGGGCATGGTGGTGGAGACTGACAACCACGCTGTCTAGTGTCTACTAACTGATTGACGAAGGCTGCCTGCACTGACTCTGCTCAGGGCTGAGGTCATCGTGCATCATGTAAGCAAAGGAAAGGAACTGAATGAAAGTGATTTTACAAAAACCGGGACATTTCCTCATTTTCTAAAAATAAACCAGGACACCCAGGACAGGACGTGAAATACGGACATGTCCTGGGAAATACGGACGTATGGTCAGCCTACTTAAATGTGCTGTTCTATGGAAGAAAAAAATGAATACCTTTCAGGACCACAAGTGGTCCATGGAAGACCAATTGAAAATACCTGGACCTGGACTATGAAAACCAAATGAGCTACTATATTACTCTTTAAGACTTTCTTTAAGGCTCTTTAAGACAAGAACTTGAGATTTGTTTTTCATCTGGGGTTTGTGATCCAGGGACATGGGATCCTTTATGAAAATGTTTGAGGAGAATCACAGGTTTAAGCAACATTAGGGAACAGGCTCAAATAAAACATGCAGCTAGTACCATTATTTTCAAGCAACTTTACTGAAAAGGCTTGCTTATAAAAAAGTGGATATGGCAACACATGGATAAATCCATGAAAAACTCCCCGTTTTAACTGAAGATTTTAGACATTTCATATCATGTGATCATGTCAATAGCACACCACAAATAATACAAACTATGAAGAACTAGGAAATGGTATTATCAAATGAAATAGTGTGGTTTAAGGAAGTGAACTTTATTCATACAAATTCACAACCAATACATGCAAAGTGAATGGGAGTCAGCCGACAGGAAGGATCCCTTACTGCCAGCACAACCAGGAAGTGTTTGGCTGCATAAAGGCCATTACTCAAACACTTCCTACTCTACCTTCAAAAAAAAGTTACAACATGTGGCACTCACCTCTAACCTGGTGTAAATAACACGGGAGTTACCTACGTGTTGCAAAATGTACAGGGTACCCTGTCTTCCCCTGTCCCTTCCCTGAAGAACTTAACTCAAAATGGGAAGGCTGAACTTAAATACTAGAACTACAAACAAAAGAAAGTACTCTGATTATAAACAGTACAGTACGGTACTTTAACAGTACTTTTACTGTGAGACTGTGGCTAGAGTAGGGCTTTACCGAATAGCCTCGTTTTTAACAACAAAGACTGGTTTTACAAAATGGCTGTGTTTAGGACAACTTCTAAGGACTACTATTTGACTTGTATTTGGACAAACTGGCAAAACTGGTATGCTTAGGACACTGAATGGTTTGGAGCTGCTGTCTGCTGGCAGGCTGGAAAGAGTGAGTGGAAGACAACAGGTGACTTATATAGTCTGATGATGGAGGTGATTGGAGGAGACAGATGCGTGGTGGCCCAACCGGTGGTGAGAGGTGGAGGAGTGGGCTGGTACTGGAGATGAGTGGGCTGGACCTGTGAGTATGATTGACAGACTGGAGAGAAGGAGAGGAGAGCAGAATATAGAGGGGAGGAACACATGCTGCCTGCACTGTCTGTAGTTCCCCCATAATAATACACGTAACAGCCCCCATTTGAGCAATTTGAGTAAGACTGGTTTTGCTGCTATTTGGCATCCCCCTCTACAAAACTGTAAAATATCAGAAGCATATTACGCTGCATGTGTAGATTAGGGGCATTAGAATCATTTTCACAAACGAGCAATTTTCATTGGCTCGTAAAAACATAATTTTTTCACTTAAAACAAAATTCACACCTATTTTCATATTCGTATGGCTCCAAAGTTCATGTGTAGGTCATTGTTATGCATTTTGATCAAAGATTGTAGGAGAACAGACATTTTAACTGTTTTACATATAATTCAAGATGGCGGTTCATCTAAAGGTCAGAGGTCAAAAGTCAGAATACAAAAGTTGTTCGGCATAAGCAGACGCATAAGTGAATATAAGTTACATTTCTGAGAGTCAAGCAGTTCATAAGTTATAAGTGTTTAAAGTTTGCAATTTCAGTTGAGTGCTATAGCGCCACCATTTGACCAGTGGTCACAGGCTTCGCATCATCACCGTTTGGCATCACCCTCTACCAGATTACCAATTTTCGCGAAAACCGACTGCACGGTTCAGCCAGAACAGCTATTTCTGGCGGAAGTAAGAAGGAGAAAAGCAGCAATATCAATTAAGTGACCAAGTCACTGCTTGGTCACTTAATAACAACAAATTAATAATAATGCCACCCCATGGCAGGGGTGTTTGTTTTTATTGCCTAGGCCTACTTTGCTTTGATTATAAGAATTCAATAATGCAAACGCATGTCATTCGATTGTATTACTCTCCAGTACAATAATATAGTAAAAATATAGCTGCAAGCAGCAATAAAACGGGACCAAGCAAGCAGCAATAAGGAGTCAGAACAATATGCAGAAGAAGGAACATAAAATCTCAGAAGTAGATTACACTGCATGTGTAGATTAGGGGTATTAGAATTTGTGGACTGCTTGGTCCCTTAATTAAGGCTATAAGGCACAACTTCGTACTGGTAAATAAAAGGTATGACAATGGGTATTTTTTAACTTATGATGTGACATACAAAACACATGGAATTTATAGCCTCAAAGTGGTGACTGTAATGAAGTTGTCTTGTCTGATTAGGAACTTAGTATACTATAGCCTACTTTTGTGTGTCTAGAACATATTATAGCTACTTATTCATTGAATTAACTGAGCCTATAGCATTGGTTTTATAGCATATAAGCCCAATGCAATCAAGACATCAAATAATAACTAATAATAACAACAAATTAATAATAATGCCACCCCATGGCAGGGGTGTTTGTTTTTATTGCCTAGGCCTACTTTGCTTTGATTATAAGAATTCAATAATGCAAATGCATGTCATTCGATTGTATTATTCTCCAGTACAATAATATAGTAAAAATATAGCTGCAAGCAGCAATAAAACGGGACCAAGCAAGCAGCAATAAGGAGTCAGAACAATATGCAGAAGAAGGAACATAAAATCTCAGAAGCAGATTACACTGCATGTGTAGATTAGGGGTATTAGAATTTGTGGACTGCTTGGTCCCTTAATTAAGGCTATAAGGCACAACTTCGTACTGGTAACTAAAAGGTATGACAATGGGTATTTTTTACCTGGAGTATTTTTGGCACAGAGATACTGTATAAGGTTGTTTTTCCCTTTGACAAATAATGAAAAGGCTGATATACTGTAATGTAGCATGGGGAAAAATATTTTTATTTTATTCCTAACTAAAAATCATACCTGTGTTAAGTGATCATCTTACATCGACTGCAACATCATGTTTTTTAAGCAATAATGTTTAAGGCAGGCGTACTCAACCTGTTGGTTGTGACTCCTTGGTGCTCCAGAAATTATTATTTTTTTTTGGGGGGGGGGCAGAAAAAAAAAGTTAAAGAAGCTGTTTGTTTCTGTGTCTACAATAAACACTACAGTACTACTTGACAATGATTCACAAGTCTTGACTCCTGTTATTGTAATTAATCATTGCATTATCTTTACAAGTAGTAGTTATGACAATGTAATCAAGTTGGAGGAAAATGGAGCAAAATAAGTGGTTACTAAAAAAAAATCTTGGTATCGGTAATAGGTATCGGGAATCGGGTGACTACTGAAAGAAAGGTATCGGTATCGGTATCGGTATGAAAAAAGTGGCATCGGGACATCTCTAATTTATATAGCGCTTTACGTGCATGTGTGCACGCTATAGACGGCAACCAGCAGGAGTAATAGACCTTGCAGTAGCCCCGCCCGCTATATTCCTATAGCACCTTTCATGACATAAAAGTGATGAGGATTTGAATCGTGATGAGGATTTGAACCGCCAACCCGCAGATCATTGCCCACTGCCAGGATTAGGCAGTGGCATAAAGAAATGCAGTATGTCCTCAAGTACTGTGCAAGTATGGGACTTTGGGCTCCATTTCCGTTACCGCTAAACCCCTTATCCCTTAACTTTTTTGCCTTTTTAAACTATTTAAAAAAAAAAACATTTTTCAGTAGTTCAAATGGCCAGTCTACAAGTTCACAACATGTTAATAGATTGACATGCTGAAATATTTCAAAAAAGTTTTTCAAAATAGTAAAAATGAAACAAGGGATTTGGCATAAGGCGTTTAGCATGTAACGAAAATGGAGCCCTTTGTGTTTTATGGCTTCCTGGGGTGCTTCCAATTTTCAATACATTTTACTTCAATTATATTCGGTGTGTTTGGTCTGTGAGTGATAAGGCCATGGTCATGTATAGGCTATGCTGCTATGGGGAGTGTCTTGACAGAAATGTTGAATATTGAGTACCGTATTTTCCGCACTATAAGGCACACCGGATTATAAGCCGCACCTTCAATCAATGGCCTATTTTAGAACTGTTTTCATGCCGGATTATAAGGCGCACATAACAGAAGCTACTGTAGTCAACATAGAATAGAAGCTACTGCAGTCAAACAATCCATATGTAAGTGTGGCAGGGTGGTGTAATTTGGTCCGACTACGCCACCTAGGGAATTGCACCCCAGGAAATAATCACTGTGATACACTGAACACCCAGAACACATGAGTGAATCCTCGACACAAGTTCGTTTACTATAATTAGGCAGGCAGAGACGTAAGTATGGAAATACAGATCTATTTTATTTAATTTAATATTCAGCTAGCTGGCAGTTTAATAATACATATTTACAATAATCTAAAAACAGAACATTATATAAATCTACTTTCAACACTGATAAAATGGGCGAGAATACAGACAGGATAAAACACATGCCAGTGTAGGCTACTTATTGCACTAGTCCCGGTTGGATCTCACAGGGTGAGGAAGGCGGTGGGCCGGCTGACAAGCCCCAGTGTGGCAACCCAATAACAAAATACACAGCAAATAATAGAAAGTAATAGAAAACACGGCAAATCATGAAAACACACAAAATAATGTTAAAATCAAGAAACAAGGGGTCACACTTACTGGCCCGCTACACCCTAAACCCACATTACTCTCTCCCCCTCCCCAGAGCAAACCCTGATAGTACTAAAGTGCACTACGTGACAATGTTGGTCCAGGCAGTACTCACGCTACACCTTGAACAGTCTCTGTGGGCCGTGACGGCTTAACACTGCCAGGTTGGCAGCACTGATGGGTTTGCACCCCAGATAAGTTGGCAGCGATGACGAATTGGTCACACTGAAAGGTTGGCGGCACTGACCAGTTTACGGGTTGGCAACACTGCCAGGTTGGCAACACTGCCAGGCTGACAATGCGGTGATGTATGGGAGACGATGAGCACTGATTATATCCAGACAAACAAACGAAGCAGAACGGCAGATGTGGTCTTCCGCTCACAAGTAGACAACACAACACCCGATGTGTTCACTACGGCGGCAGCCGGTACGGTAGAAAACAGTAACAACTGTTGGTGTGTGTTGTTGTACACACATCCAGCACGACTCCAGACGGAGTGTATAGTGGAAGTTGGATGTAGCCCGAGGCTGCACAGAAGTGCAAAAGACACGTATCTCCAATTGTTTGGAGAGACAGAGGGACAGAATGCTTCTGTCAGCCAGGAAGCGTGTGCACGCACAAGCACAGCCAGAGCAGAGAGGCAAACGGCTCACACTCATACGAGCGTGGTTCAAATGAACAGACTAATGAGGTAGGTGGAGGTGGGCAGTGAAAGGTGGGCAGTGACAGCGTGGGAACGTCACGCCCATCCTGCCACAATCCGTCCCCCCCATTTGCATCGTCGGCCCGACGATGACTAGTCCCATGGTCTAAACAAAGCTGAGACAGCATTCGAGGCCGAAGCAGCGCCTACTGCCTGTGGAAGATGATAAAGGTTTGAATGTTGGCCAGCTGTAGACCTCAACGTTCTCCGGACTGCCTGTGGCTCGTCCGACTGGGAAGCCGAGGGTTCCCGATCTAAGACTATTGGCCCTGTAGAACTCCCTTCGGAGTTAGCTGGCTCAGCCAGGATGGAATCTGGCTGGCCCGAGGAGTGCTGAGGACGCCCTGCTGGAAGTGGAACTGCAGGCAAAGCCAGATGGGGCCGGGGTGCTTCCGGTGCAAGTACGAACCAGTCCCCATCATAATGGTCTTCTTCTTCAGAAAGTGACATCTCTACCCGTTGATCGCTTTGAGAGGTGCCGGTGGAAGACTCTCCTCCTCCCACACATAGTTTGAGAAGACTACGGTGAATGTGCTTCACTTGGTTTAGTTCACCGACAGGTGCAATTGTGTACACGGCTCCACCAGGCTCGGGAGCCTTAAGTACCTGATAGACCTCCGGGTGCCATAGATCCTGAATTTTGTGGCGGCCTCTGACACTGAAATCACGGAGGTACACCAGCTGTCCCTCCTCCAAAGACGGATCACAAACTTTTGGGTCGTGAAGTGCCTTCCGGCGATGTGCTGCAGCCTGAAGCCTATCCCGGGCCCCCTCAAAGGCCATCTGTAACCGGGTCTGATGTTCGGTGACCCAAGCATGGACACTCCCTGCTATTGGTTCCGGGACCCTTCCCAACAGAAAGTCTACCGGTAGACGTGGCTCCTGACCAAACAATAAATAATAAGGAGTCTCCCCGGTAGCTTGATGGGGGGTGGTGTTGTAGCAGAATAACATCTGCGGAAGGTAGTCCACCCAGTCCGTCTTACGGGCTGATGGCAACGTACGCAAGAGGTTGTGTAATGTACGATTAAAACGTTCGCACTGGCCGTTGCCAGCTGGAGTAGTCCGAGACTTTTGGACCCCGTACAAACTACAGAGCTGTTGGATGAGGGCGGCTTCAAAGTTTCGGCCTTGATCCGAATGAATGCGGCCCGGGACCCCAAATTTATAGAACCATTCATTGACCAGCACCTGGGCAACCGTAGAGGCCCGTTGGTCTCTAGTGGGAATGGCGATCGTATATTTGCTGAACACATCAGTCATGACCAAGACGTTTTCCACCCCTCCCCTAGAAGGTTCCAAGATGGTGAAATCTATAGCCAAAATCTCATTGGGCCGTGATGCTAGTAAGTGACCCATAAAGCTCCGAGCAGCCGGCCTAGTGTCCTTTGCTACTTGACAACGCTCACATTCCAGACACCATTGGGCAACATCTGCGGACACTCCTGGCCAATAACAACGCTGGCGTACCAACTCAGTGGTTCGCTCAACACCCTGATGCCCATGTTGCTGATGCAACTGTGTAAGGACGTCCTTCTTCAAGACCTCCGGCAAGACCAACTGAAGTACCTCTTCTGCCCCATCGGGGCGGAAAACCCTACGGTACAACACTCCTTCCCTTTCAACTAAGCGGTCCCATTGGCCCAGCAGTGCAGTGGCTGGCTTAGACAGGCGTTTACGTTCTGCAGGGTTTGGACGTGTTCCTCTTCTCCAGTGAACCAAGACCTCTTGAATGACAGTATCCCCAGCCTGTAACGTCTGCAAGTCAGACAAGCTGTGACTAGGCAAAGCTGTAATGGCGGCCTGAGTGGCCTGAACCGGTTGCTCCTGTTGCAACGCTGTCTGTAGCTCCGTTGGGAGCGTAGTACCGGGAGCTAATCCCTGGATGTCATGAGACCCCGACGGATGTTGTCGAGAGAGTGCATCTGCATTTCGGTTACTCCGGCCCGAACGATACTTAAGCTCGAAATCAAAAGGTGCCAGTTCGCTGGCCCAACGCTGCTCTACTGCGCCAAGTTTGGCTGAAGCCAGGTGAGCGAGAGGATTGTTATCGGTGTACACAAGACAACGATGTCCCAGTAGATACTCGCGAAACTTCTCGGTCATGGCCCACTTGAGCGCCACAAACTCCAACTTCATCGAGCTGTAATTGTCCATGTTCCGCTCAGTGGGACGGAGACCACGGGAGGCGAACGCCACTGGTCGCACCTTGCCGTCCTGTTTCTGAGAAAGGACCGCGCCCAACCCACTGTGACTAGCATCCACCTCCAGAATGAACGGCAAAGAAAAGTGAGCATAGGCAAGGACAGGGGCGGATGTAAGCTTCTGCTTCAATCCCTCAAAGCTTAACTGGCACTGCTCAGACCACAGTGAAGGAAAGTCTTTTTCCGAAGTTCTCAGAGAAGCCCTCTTAGTCTTCGTCCCTGCTAGCGTCGCAACCAAAGCATGAAGGGGGGCTGCCAATTTGGCAAACCCCTCCACGAACCGGCGGTAGTAACTGGCGAAGCCCAAGAATGAACGCAACTCTGAAACAGTGGACGGCTGACGCCAGTCCGCAACTGCCTCGATCTTACTGGGGTCCGTAGACACCCCCTCTCTAGAGATGACATGGCCCAAGTAACGAACTTCTCGTTGGAAAAATGAACACTTTGACAGTTTAGCTTTCAAGCCTTCCCGCTGCAACCTGCTGAGCACGACTTCCATCCGTTCCAAGTGCTGGGCCACGGTAGACGAGTAGAGGACGATGTCGTCAAGATGAAGTAATAAAGTCTGAGACTGCTGGTCTCCAAACAGGCGTTCCATCAAGCGCTGGAAAGTTCCTGGAGCATTGCAGAGTCCAAATGGCATCCGATTCCACTCAAAGAGGCCAAATGGAGTGCAAAAAGCGGTCTTGGCCCGATCCTTTTCCGCTACCGGGACCTGATTATAGACACTGGCTAAATCCATAGATGAAAACCACTGCGCACTCGCCAAGGAGTCCAAGGACTCCTCGATCCGTGGCAAAGGAAAAGCGTCCCTCCTAGTCTTGGCATTTAGCCGCCTGTAGTCAACACACATACGGAGACAACCGTCTTTCTTTTTCACCAAGACTATCGGTGAAGCATAAGGACTGCTGCTCTCCCTAATGATCTCAGAGTCCAGTAACTGGTTAATGTGGGCTTTAGCCAACTCATATTCGGAGGGGGGTATGCGCCGATAGCGCTGGCGGATGGGAGCCTCATCAAGAAGCGGTATCTCATGAGAGATCAAGTCAGTGCAACCCAGGTCGCCATCATGAGTTGCGAACACTCCACTGTATTTCCGAAGCAAAGCTCTAGCTGCCCCTTGGTCTTCGCTCGGCAAAGCACCCAGATCCAAAGCTTCAATCTGGTCTGATATGAACGTAGAACCGACGTGGGAAGAGATTGTTGCGGTAACAGAACCATCCTCGATGACTCCTGAAGGCAGGGTGACCACCTGAGCACTGCTAACCTGGCCCAAGATGACCCGTGGGTAAAGTAAAGCGTCTGTGGTCCATACGTTGACCACTGGGACGTAGACAGTGCCCCGAGTCACCGCAAGCAAAGTTGGAGAGGCCAGCAAGCCAGCTGGTAAACCCGACTCTGGGGGTTCAAAGAAGACTGAGGTAGGGGATCCTTGCTCTGCACACGTCGCTGCAACCAACTTCATTGTGCCGCCCGGGATACGCCATGCTTTACCCCTGCGGACCTTAACCAACCCCACCATAGCAGGTTGAGTTTCGGCCTGGTGACATCGTTGGAAAGCCTCCACAATAGGACTGGGCGTCTGCAAGCCAGAAAGCGTTTTAAACAGTGCCGACCCATGTTGGCCAAAGAGCTCGCGGTACCGCCGAACCAGTACATTCATTCCCAGCACACCCGGAGCTTGGGAAGCAAGAGTAGTTGGAGGATCTCTGACAATGAGTATACCACACTTCGGCACGGTCTTACCACAAAGCTCTACATCCAGTTCCATGTAGCCGACGTAGGGAATGGGAAGGCCATTAGCTGCACTCAAACGCAGCCAGTGACAAGACCGAAGACGATCCTGACCCCATGGTTCGAAATTCTCAGCGAAGAAAGACTCTGTTATGGTAGACACCATGGAACCGGTGTCGATCAAGCAAGGAACCAGTACGCCGCCCATACAAACTTCCAAATGAGGGCAAGACGACATCAAGCTGGATACACTTGCATCAGCGGGGCCTCCTGAGCCGGGTAGGTCCCCTCCCGAACTATGGCTCTGTAGGTCGGGGGGTGTTAGTTTTCCGTCGGTGTCTGAGGATAAGATGGCATGCCCCCGCCTGACGATGGCAGGCTGGTGGATGGCTGCCGACGATAAGGCCGTGGGGCCTCGCAATCACTTGCATAGTGGCCAGACTGCTGACACCTTCTACAGGTCACTGAACTACTCCGTGATCGACGGCTAAGCTGACTAGACTGGCTAGGCAGTTGAGTGCCTTGGAGGTGTGCCACGACCTGTGTAAGCTGATTTAACTGATCCTGCTGTTTTTTCAACATGTCCTTCAATTCCCTAAGCTCTGAAGTCTGAGGTGGGTTACCCCCTGGTGGGCGCATACCGCTATGAACGGCATACTGGATGCCATATGCCGAAGGAAGTGAATAACTACGACTCCGTGCACCCCCTGGCGTCCCCTCCCGTTCCCACCGGATAGCTTCCTCTCTGACCTCCAACAAAGTCCTGGTTGGGCACCGACGTACCAGCTGCTTCAGTTCCCGTCGAAGGGAGCCATCCAAGACATGTTCAATGAACTGGTCCCTCAGCAAGACATCTGCGTTAGACATGCTGGAAGGTGCACACTGTTTGACTCTCTCCATTAAACCCAAAAGAGCATGGGAAAATTCTTGTAGTGTCTCTCCATCTTGCTGTTTCCTGCTGAAAAATGCCTCTTGTAAAGCTACGTAGGACTGTGAACACCCGTACAGGTCTTTCAAAATGCCAATAATTTTATTGGGATCCTCCCTCTCTGCAGCAGGGCGATATTTTATCTCCTCTCGCGCCTCTCCCTCCAAGTGGTCAAACAAGAAAAAGGCTTGGTCTATGGCCGACAGATGACGCGCACGCATACAAGCCTGTGCCTCCTCGACCCATTCATATACACTGACACCAGACTTGCCATTGAAATAGGAGCATTTGCGATCTCGCGGAACAAAGACCAGCCTTTCTGTTGCAGTAACACTGGCACCGAGTGACCAAGGGGTCCTCTCTGTCCCACAACCACACACTGCCGTTCTGCTTCGACTGGAAAAAAAAGGTAATAATTAAACTCCCTCCACAACGTTTATCAAATAGGATTACTATCCTACCTAACACAGGTAAACAGTACATAAAACAAATACAGAACAGTGGGGAAAAAAAAATAACCAAAATAAACAAGAGAAAAAAAAAAAACGTCTCTGCCAGGCCTGTTTTTACTTTGTAAATCCTGCCGACCTACGCCAAATGTGGCAGGGTGGTGTAATTTGGTCCGACTACGCCACCTAGGGAATTGCGCCCCAGGAAATAATCACTGTGATACACTGAACACCCAGAACACATGAGTGAATCCTCAACACAAGTTCGTTTACTATAATTAGGCAGGCAGAGACGTAAGTATGGAAATACAGATCTATTTTATTTAATTTAATATTCAGCTAGCTGGCAGTTTAATAATACCTATTTACAATAATCTAAAACAACATTATATAAATCTACTTTCAACACTGATAAAATGGGCGAGAATACAGACAGGATAAAACACATGCCAGTGTAGGCTACTTATTGCACTAGTCCCGGTTGGATCTCACAGGGTGAGGAAGGCGGTGGGCCGGCTGACAAGCCCCAGTGTGGCAACCCAATAACAAAATACACAGCAAATAATAGAAAGTAATAGAAAACACGGCAAATCATGAAAACACACAAAATAATGTTAAAATCAAGAAACAAGGGGTCACACTTACTGGCCCGCTACACCCTAAACCCACATTACTCTCTCCCCCTCCCCAGAGCAAACCCTGATAGTACTAAAGTGCACTACGTGACAATGTTGGTCCAGGCAGTACTCACGCTACACCTTGAACAGTCTCTGTGGGCCGTGACGGCTTAACACTGCCAGGTTGGCAGCACTGATGGGTTTGCACCCCAGATAAGTTGGCAGCGATGACGAATTGGTCACACTGAAAGGTTGGCGGCACTGACCAGTTTACGGGTTGGCAACACTGCCAGGTTGGCAACACTGCCAGGCTGACAATGCGGTGATGTATGGGAGACGATGAGCACTGATTATATCCAGACAAACAAACGAAGCAGAACGGCAGATGTGGTCTTCCGCTCACAAGTAGACAACACAACACCCGATGTGTTCACTACGGCGGCAGCCGGTACGGTAGAAAACAGTAACAACTGTTGGTGTGTGTTGTTGTACACACATCCAGCACGACTCCAGACGGAGTGTATAGTGGAAGTTGGATGTAACCCCGAGGCTGCACAGAAGTGCAAAAGACACGTATCTCCAATTGTTTGGAGAGACAGAGGGACAGAATGCTTCTGTCAGCCAGGAAGCGTGTGCACGCACAAGCACAGCCAGAGCAGAGAGGCAAACGGCTCACACTCATACGAGCGTGGTTCAAATGAACAGACTAATGAGGTAGGTGGAGGTGGGCAGTGAAAGGTGGGCAGTGACAGCGTGGGAACGTCACGCCCATCCTGCCACATAAGGCAGACTGGATTATAAGGCGCACTATTGTTTTTTTTTTTTTTTTTTTTAGAAGATTAAGGCTTTTACATGCGCCTTATAGTCTGGAAATATAGTTTTACTTGTGGCACAATTAACTACATTTTGTATGATTTTTCTTAGAGTACATGTTCAACACAGAACTTCACTCTGCAAAAAAAAAGGTTCTTTCAGCAGGTGTTGTGGTTTCTCTGGTGTTATTGTGAGTGATGGTTGAGGATACAGCTGCTGTATCCTGTAGCCTCTCTCCTCTCGGCGCTTTCCCACAATGCCTTGCAGCAGGAGAACAAAGGTGTTTGTGTAGGTGTTTCTGCTCATGCTTCATGAAGGCAGGGGTCCCTCAAAGCAGCTAGGGGTCCCTGGAGTTGGGGTTATAGGTAGTTTGAGGATCCTCTGGCGTCGATGCCGGTGGTCCTCAACCTTTTCCAGGGCAGGGAGGGACCCCCCACCAAAGTAATCATATTTCAACGGGTGACCGCCCAAAATAATCATATTTCCAAAATAATCACACCACTTTTGTGTGTCCTGCACTTACAAAAAGCCCAAAAATGCCAACTAATATTCGGACTGATATAGATAGAGCAACTTTAGTGTGTATTTGTTTAACACAGTGGTTTTCAAACTTTTTCATTCCAGGGCCCACTATTTATTCAGCATTTGAGCAACAGCCCACGATTTGAGGACATTTTAGCCACACAGACCCCAAAACCAAAGATTTTGCTTTTGTCCACAATATGCATTTGGGAAAAAAACACATTCCCTAGTTGTGTAGACTTGAGCTAATTCAGATGAGTATTTTAACTGTTGAGAGCGTAAACATGATGTCATGTTCATGTGTATGCTCTCAAAAGAGTTACATCTGGTTAACCAACTTTCCATCATTTAGCCTGGGGACCACCTGGAATCCTCTCAGGGAATCTAACTCCACCTCACCTCCACTCTATTGGCTCATTATGAATATGCTGGAAACTGCTGTGCTGTGATTGGCTAGAACGATGCCCCCCCCCCCACACACACACACACACAAATTAGCACCGCCTTCCCTGAGCCGACGAATGTTCTGTTTTCATGATTTGTTGACAACAACAAAGTTCTGGACTGTCTGCAGAACAAAGCAAGAGTCTGTCTGCAGGGAAACAGCTGCAGCATCAAATAGAAGCAATATAGAGGGCGGGGAAAGGAATAAAATATAGCTCTATATCCATTTTGATTTTTAGCTACAAAGTTGTCTCTATTTCCCTTTAAACAAATTGGTTGTATAATGCAATGCATATTTTCGTATATGTTATTTTCGAACAGGGTTGTGTGTGCTGATTATTTAAAAAAAAAACTTTAGTTACTATAGTTGCTTTGTGGATTTTTGATTATTTTTTATTACATATTCTATAGAATTTTAGCAGATATTTGACAAACCTGGGAGCAAAATTGTTACCAAGAAATGTCTTCGTCCAAGGTGTTTCTAACAAAATGTTGAAATTCAACTCTCGTTGAAAAACCTCATAAAAACTCCTCCTCTTTCCACACTGGCACGGCTATGTGGCAAAGTTAGCCATGTGCTAATTTACCATCATCATCACCACCATCATCATTCATAATCATCATCATCATAAAACATCATTTACCAGACAAACTGAGAGGGTTTTCTCCGCAGCGAAAAGTCAACGGAACACATTGACATCATGCAAGTTTATCCTTTTACTTAATCTTAAAAAAAAATAGCCCAATAATAGGTTGTTCAGGAGTGGAAATGACAGCTTTGTGTTGTGTTTTGAAGACGAGGCTTGGAGCCATGCGTGCAGATCACAGCGCGTTGTTTATTGATTATGAGTATACTATTTATTTGTATTATTAAATATTGCCTTTTTGTCTTTTAAAAAGGAGCCAACATAAATGTATAGGCTACAATTTGTCTATCCATGTTAATGTGTGCAAATGTATTAAATGCGGGGTATAAAAACAAACAAATACTAAATGCTAAAAAATGGACAAAAAAACAACAACAACTATATGGTTAACCTCCGGTTAGTCCTGTCGGCTAGTCGGGAAGCTAATTAACACCGCTCATGGAGTCTCTGTCATGTCCGGTGCTGGGAGTCTGGTGCAACGCACAGGTCCTGTGCCTCCTGGTGAGAGCAAGATTGGGCCTGGTGAGACGTAGGAGGGGCACGGACAGGTGTCAAACCACAGAGCCTAGTCCTTCCACGCATCAGAACCTCCCAGTTTTGGCGGAGTATTTCAGGGGCGGTGGATTGGACGGCCTTGGCCTTTCCCTTGTGGGACTGATCAGGGGTAGCTACTGGGACGTGAGTCGGGGCGTCATGAACCCCGGCTGGGTCACCTGAGTGAGGGGTATGATGTTCGAGAGACCCGAAACCCCAATGAGCTTGGTATACATCACTGAAGACACTGAAGTCCCAGGTTGCATCCATTCGATGTATTAAAAAAACGATAGTGACATCCCTAGACATGATCACATGCGGCACAACGAATGAGACCCCGACTTTGACCTGTTTTTTTTTTCCAGAGGTTTCCCCCCGAATGTTGAATTTCAGCATTTTACTATATGTTATTAGACACTATTAGAAACACATTGGTGTTGTTTCTTGGTAACAATTTCCTTCCCAGAATTGTATAAGGTTCCCTTACCAATGGACCTTTAGCTAAGCCCCGCCCTGTTATCCACCCTAGGACACTTTCCAGAGAGGCTCATTCATTCCAATGTAAATATCATGGACTTTAACACAATAAATACTGGTTCATTTTTGGAACCAGACCTTCAAAATCTCTTCCAAATCCATCAATAAAGCATGCCCTATGCAGTGGAAAAATGTGTGTGTGGCATTTATTTTTTAAATCAATCTTTTATCATACAGGAAAGCTATTGGTGGAGAGGTTTGTCTATCACATGTTATGCTTAGCTGTGATTGGACCATAGTAGTTTGGGGGAGGGGGTTTTCTAAAGGCCTATTGGACAATAGCAGTTTGGGAGGGGCTTAGCTAAAGGCCCATTGCACACACATTTACAAACAGCACAAAAGCCTAGGTCACAGTGTGTTGTGATGCAACACTCATAGGTAGCACCACTGGTACTAATTCTAAGGTACGCGCCTCTACATCTACATTTAGTTCCTTGAACTACATGTTCTCAAACGGGACTCTCCGTGGTCTAATTCATCCGTATAACTCAGAGATCAAAGACTGCGGCGGCTACCAAACACATTTCCTGGAAAGCTAAACGATGGACCATGCTTTCGCTAGTACATTTCATTAGGGTAACAAATTAATGCTTGTACTTTTGCCAAAATGGTAGTTCAGTATACTGGACTGCTGCCACTTCTCATGAACAAGCCGTAGCGACTGCTGCTGTATGTGACGACGATTATTATTAGCGCTCAATCAAAACATGTTGAGTGAAAACATGTTGAACCAAAACATGTCCAGTCACAGAGCAGAGTCATATTGTTATTGTTCCTCCTGCACAATACGCTCTGTGTTAAGGCATGTTAATGGACACGCACGTGCATGTGCACGTGCGCGTGCGCGCACACACACGCACGCACACGCACACACACGCACGCACACACGCACACACAGTATCCTCTGTATTACACTCTGGCCCAGCTGCACTCAGAGGCAGGGGCGGATGTAACATTAACATTTCCCATTTGGAAGCGCAGGAGAAAATTGTATGGGTGCGACTTCATCGGCCGTGTCGCTTCCCATACCATTTTCGGTAACAGGACTTTTATTAATCAAGTAAAGCATCAATAATAACATCAGTTGTTGTTGAAGTTGCAACAGACACGCAGCATGCATAAAGCTAAAGGTCTGACTCAGAGAGTTTTCTGTTTTCAATGATGAAATGTTGTTGGTTTAGTGGTGCCACAGTTAGTAGTTAGTTAGTAGCTTGCAGTAGTAGTGTTTCAAATCATTTTAAATATAAGCACTTTAGTTTGAAATATCTTGGCTTGTTTTGAATGCCATCGTGTCTCCCCTCCTTTACCCTCCCCTCCCCTCCCCTCCCCTCCCCGTCTCCTAATAAGGTAGACATGTCTTCCTTTTTTCCCCTTTTTCCCTCTCTGGAACATGCTGCCTGTCTGTCTACTTCACATAGTGTTCTTTGGCAAAAACAAAACTCTCTGTGTCCGTATGTGTGTGCGCACGTGCATGTGTGTGCGTGCGTGTGTGTTTGCGTCTATCCCAGCACTAACTGTACTATAAACAGATCACATGACACGGCGCTGACATCTGATAGGCTCTCCACTGTGCCATGGCAACAAGCTCTGCAACTAATAGTGCAACAGTGGAGTTTGCTGCCATGTGCGATAGCGTGCATTGCTCTGCATGCAAATGTGCACACGCTCTTCTGCACGGTTAGTAGTATGTCTGCGAGCGTGCACACGAATGCATGTATGCATCATGCACTCGTGCACGTGCATTCATTGTCCGTGCGTGCGTGCGTGCGTGCATGCGTGCAACACACACTTCTTCCACACAGACACGGTATGCGTGAGAGCTGTGGCAAAACACAATGTTCCCCTACTATTCTGGAGAGAAAGAGACAGAGAGAGAGAGAGAGAGAGAGAGTAGTGCAGACAGACAGACAGACAGACAGACAGACAGACAGACAGACAGACAGACAGACAGACAGACAGACAGACAGACAGACAGACAGACAGACGGACAAAACAAAACGATTACAGGTTAGATTTCAAAGGGAACGTTTTTTTTTAAGTCACAGAACAGATTTTTATGCTGCTTTTATTGCTCACTGATCTCGTGTTAATGATTTGTCAAAGAGTTTCAAACATGACCTCTCTTGTGCTGCTGCGTGACTGTTGTCTTAGCAACGTAGCACAGGCCGAGAGAGAGAGAGAGAGACAGAGAGAGACAGAGACGGAGAGAAAGAGAGAGAGAGTCAGGGAATGTGGACAGAGACAGAACATTCTTGAGCTAAACTTAACCCCTAACACAGGGCTTGACACTAACACTTGCCCACTTGCCCAGGGCAAGTAAAAAAAAATGGTGGGGCAAGTGAAGACTGCTACCTGGTTGCCCGATCGGGCAAGTGTGCAACATAGTGCACTATAACACAACACAAGATAAATTTGTCTTGAAGGCAGTCATTGCACTCTGCCTCTGTGTCTTTCCCTGCTTTCTAGCTATCCATAATTCCAGGCTGGATTTGGGAAACAAAACAGGCAAATTAACACATCAAAATGACCATTAATCTTCTACAGTGTAGACCTGGGCTAATTAAGATGATGAATTTTAACTCTTGAGAGTGTAAAAATGAAACCAAATGGACCCGCAAGGGTCCATTTGGTTTCATTTTTACACTCTCAAGAGTGACATCTGGTTAACCAACTTAACTTCGGACCACCTGGAACCTGGGGGGCAAGTGACCATGACCTGAGGGCAAGTAGAACCTGACTTGGGCAAGCCTCGGAGACCTTAGTGTTAACTCCTGCCTAACCCTAAACAAATCCCCAGTAAAACCTATAACTATTCCCTGAACTTGAAGGTAATAGAGGCAACTTTTTAGCCAAAAATCAAAATAAATAAACAGCTACATTTTTTGTCTTTTCCCCCTCTATGTTGCTTTTACTTTGATGCTGCAGCTGTTTCCCTGCAGACAGACACTTTACTTTCCTTCCTCCTGCAGACGGTTCAGAACTTTGTTGTTGTCAACAAATTATGAAAACAAAACATTTATGGAGGCTGTGTGGGGGTGAGGCAGTGCTTTGGCCAATCACAGCACAGCGGCCTCCAGTAGTTTCATAATGAGCCAATAGAGTGGAGGTGAGGTGGAGTTAGATTCTGTTATAACTAACTAATCTGTTTACACAGTGCTTGTACACACTAAAGTTGCCTCTTTTACATTTAACCCTTAAACCTGAATTTACCTGCAACCCCTCCTGAAGTGTCTGCACAGGGCTGGACACTAACACTTGCCCGCTTGCCCGGGGCAAGTAAAAAAAATGGTGGGGCAAGTGAAGACTGCTACCTGGTTGCCCGATCGGACAAGTGTGCAACTTAGTGCACTATAACACAACACAAGATAAATTTGTCTTGAAGGCAGTCATTGCACTCTGCCTCTGTGTCTTTCCCTGCTTTCTAGATATCTCTACCCATCTCTCTCCCAGGTTCATTTGGTTCCAAACTATCATTTTGCTGGGGTCAGGGACCACTGGGTCTGTGACCACTATGGGCTAATTAAGATGATGAATTTTAACTCTTGAGAGTGTAAAAATGAAACCAAATGGACCCGCAAGGGTCCATTTGGTTTCATTTTTACGTTCTCAAGAGTTACATCTGGTTAACCAACTTAACTCGGGACCACCTGGAACCCTCTCAGGGACCACTGGTGGTCCCCGGACCGCCTGTTAAAAAACCCTGGTTTAAAGCACCCAAGTAGGAAGTATTTCGCATTTAAGTAGGAACGTAAATGCAAAATTTACAATATATTTTTGGGGGGCAAGTGACCATGACCTGAGGGCAAGTAGAAGCCTCGGAGACCTTAGTGTCAACCCCTGCTGTAGATGAAGTATTCCAATGAGGCAGGGCGGAACCAGGCATGGGCATGGGGGGGCAATGCCCCCCTAAATGCCCTGACCCACCAAACATGATGGCATGCAAAACGAGCCAAGATATTTCAAAATAAAGTGCTTATTTTTAAAATGACTCAAAAAACTACTACTGCTACTAATTAACTACAGCTATGTCACCACTAAACCAACAGCATTTCATCATTGAAAACAGAAAACTCTCTGAGTCAGACCTTTAGTTTTATGCATGCTGTGTGTGTGTATAAAAGCCCCCGAAGACGATCCTTCTGAAACTTCATCGAACGCCTGTCTGTCTGCTTGTCTGCCTGCCTGCAAATAATTTTAGATATAAGCACTTTAATTTGAAAAATCTTGGATTGTTTTGCATGTTTGGTGGGGCAGACCAGCTGTAGTGTAGCGTAGGAGAAGGGGGACGGGGGGGGGTCAGTCTGACAGCAGTCAGTCAGACAGACAGACAAACAGAGCCACAGCGCAGCGTGGGGCCGCTCATCGGTGCGTGATTAAAACCCCTGGCTACGTCTCCTAATTAATTCTCCCACAGTCGGCTCACAGGCTGTGTTGTCCTGTGTTGACATATGGACGACGCATGGACATATGGATGTATGGACAGACATGCATGTATTGTAGCCTATATACATGGTACAATATAGACGGCCATGCATTGTTGTAATTATCAGATGGACTGTTTGTGTGTCTCTATGTGGACACTACAGCAGCCACAATGGGCAGATATTGGGCCTCTTCCTTATGCCCTTCATAGGTGTCACCAATGACACTAATGAAGCCTCTATTCTAAATAGAGTCTGCTGTTGTGTCTGCTGGCTCAACGTAAACACTCTCTCTGCTACACCAATGCAGGGCTTGATACTAACACTTGCCCGCTTGCCCGGGGCAAGTAAAAAAAAAATGGTGGGGCAAGTGAAGACTGCTACCTGGTTGCCCGATCGGGCAAGTGTGCAACATAGTGCACTATAACACAACACAAGATATATTTGTCTTGAAGGCAGTCATTGCACTCTGCCTCTGTGTCTTTCCCTGCTTTCTGGTTATCCACAATTCCAGGCTGGATTTGGGAAACAAAACAGGGAAATTAACATACACATCAAAATGACCATTAATCTTCTACATTCTCTAGTTGTGTAGACCTGGGCTAATTAAGATGATGAATTTTAACTCTTGAGAGTGTAAAAATGAAACCAAATGGACCTGCAACGCAAGGGTCCATTTGGTTTCATTTTTACGTTCTCAAGAGTTACATCTGCAAAATTTACAATACTAGGGCCTTACCCGTTGTGAATATATGAACACCAAATGATGTACTCACTGTGTGGGTAATGTGAATCCTTCATCACATTATGTGATGAAGGATTTGATGAAGGATTGCATTAATGCACACGCACAGTCACAGACACTGCAATGGCCAGTCATAAAGTGTGTGTGTGTGTGTGTGTGTGTGTGTGTGTGTGTGTGTGTGTGTGTGTGTGTGTGTGTGTGTGTGTGTGTCTGTGTGTGTCTGTGTGTGTCTGTGTGTGTGTGTGTGTGTGTGTGTGTGTGTGTGTGTGTTTTGGTATTTGCATTGCCCCCTGTGGCCGAAAAGGGAATTGCCAATGTTAAGCGAATGGGGAAATTTAATTCACCAATAAATTCATTATAAATCAACAATTTGTTAATTTGAAAAAAGGGCTTCATCGGTCTCTTCCTAATGTTATGGTCAATGACTGTGTGAAAAACCATAGTGATCGGTGCTGCCAGTGATGAGTTATGCTCGCTTCAGACATTCAGACAGACATTCAGACAGACAACTCCTTTATTAAGTGACCAAGCAGTCCACGAAGTGGACTTGGTCACTTAATTGTTATTGACTGCTTTTCTCCTTCTTCTTCTTCCGCCAAAAATAGCTGTTCTGGCTGAACCGTGCAGTCGGTTTTCGCAAAAATTGGTAATCTGGTAGAGGGTGATGCCAAACGGTGATGATGCGAAGCCTGTGACCACTGGTCAAATGGTGGCGCTATAGCACTCAACTGAAATTGCAAACTTTAAACACTTATAACTCATGAACTGCTTGACTCTCAGAAATGTAACTTATATTCACTTATGCGTCTGCTTATGCCGAACAACTTTTGTATTCTGACTTTTGACCTCTGACCTTTAGATGAACCGCCATCTTGAATTATATGTAAAACAGTTAAAATGTCTCTTCTCCTACAATCTTTGATCAAAATGCATAACAATGACCTACACATGAACTTTGAAGCCATACAAACATGGAATGGGTGTGAATTTTGTTTTTAGTGAAAAAAATTATGTTTTTACGAGCCAAGAAAAATTGCTCGTTTGTGAAAATGATTCTAATGCCCCTAATCTACACATGCAGCGTAATCTGCTTCTGATATTTTACAGTTTTGTAGAGGGGGATGCCAAATAGCAGCAAAACCAGTCTTACTCCAATTGCTTAAATGGGGGCGCTATAACAATTCTTTGAAACTGAAACATTTGACCAACCATAACTCGGGCCTCGTTTGGCCAAAAATCATGGGACTTGTTTCTACATGTTCCTTGATTCATGTGGAACACATTTGTAACTTTGACCGGTAAGCTCCACCCCCAGAGTGTCTGCCATTTTAAGCAGTTTGAAAAATGCTCATGCCTGATTTTCTGCCTGGATTTTTGATCCTTTGTTGTACAAACCGTTGTACAAACCGATTTGTACAAACGGTTTGTACAGGCACACCAAGGAGAGCCATCGTCAGTGCGTTAAACTCGCGTTAATTTTTTTGACGCCGTTATCGCACACCTTTAAAAATAAATAAATACATAAATAAATAAATATATATATATATATATATATATATATATATATATATATATATATATATATATATATATATATATATATATATATATATATATATATATCTGTCCTATTGGCCTGAATATAAGAATGCTTTTTCCCAATGGAAATATCCCAAAAATTGATTTGTCTTATATTCAGGGGCTATATATATATATATATATATATATATATATATATATATATATATATATATATATATATATATTAAAGGTGTCGGCGTTAACGCATTAATCTCACGTTAACTCAGCCGTGCGTTAACGGCGTCAAAAAAATTAACGCGAGATTAACGCACTGACGACTGACGATGGCTGTCCTCGGTGCGGCAGTCCACATAAGTACTTTACGTCCACACACAAACACTGATGGTTTGTACACACACAACCCGATTTGTAGAACAAAGGCGCGGGCACTTGTTGTACAAACCGGTTCGTACAACAAATGCACCAATTAAGGCTCCGATGCGTGCTCCGATCCAAAAACTTGAGATTACAAATGTGCCATCCTCACTCAGTTTTCAAGCGATTGTTTTAATTCCAACTTGTCAATACAGTGCATAATTTATATATTTTATATTTCCATTGGGTATATCATGAAAGTGGCCATTAAACAACTGTTGTTAACTACTGTCCAATCACATTTATTTCACAATTTCTAGTTGTACTTGAATTGTACTGTAATTCTCCAAGCTTTTATCAGTTTTGTTGTAGGAGGCCAGGTTGACATGTAGGCTACTGTAGGAATTTTACATTTCATTTAATTATTCACTATTGTCTGGACCCGGGCAAAAGCACCCCCCTCAGATAATTTCTCAAAAATATGTTCCTTCTTCTGCATATTGTTCTGACTCCTTATTGCTGCTTGCTTGGTCACGTTTTATTGCTGCTTGCAGCTATATTTGATATTGCTGCTTTTCTCCTTCTTACTTCCGCCAGAAATAGCTGTTCTGGCTGAACCGTGCAGTCGGTTTTCGCGAAAATTGGTAATCTGGTAGAGGGTGATGCCAAACGGTGATGATGCGAAGCCTGTGACCACTGGTCAAATGGTGGCGCTATAGCACTCAACTGAAATTGCAAACTTTAAACACTTATAACTTATGAACTGCTTGACTCTCAGAAATGTAACTTATATTCACTTATGCGTCTGCTTATGCCGAACAACTTTTGTATTCTGACTTTTGACCTCTGACCTTTAGATGAACCGCCATCTTGAATTATATGTAAAACAGTTAAAATGTCTGTTCTCCTACAATCTTTGATCAAAATGCATAACAATGACCTACACATGAACTTTGGAGCCATACGAATATGAAAATAGGTGTGGATTTTGTTTTAAGTGAAAAAATTATGTTTTTACGAGCCAATGAAAATTGCTCGTTTGTGAAAATGATTCTAATGCCCCTAATCTACACATGCAGCGTAATATGCTTCTGATATTTTACAGTTTTGTAGAGGGGGATGCCAAATAGCAGCAAAACCAGTCTTACTCAAATTGCTCAAATGGGGGCTGTTACGTGTATTATTATGGGGGAACAGACAGACAGACAGTGCAGGCAGCATGTGTTCCTCCCCTCTATATTCTGCTCTCCTCTCCTTCTCTCCAGTTTGTCAATCATACTCACAGGTCCAGCCCACTCATCTCCAGTACCAGCCCACTCCTCCACCTCTCACCACCGTTGGGCCACCACGCATCTGTCTCCTCCAATCACCTCCATCATCAGACTATATAAGGCACCTGTTGTCTTCCACTCACTCCCTTTCCAGCCTGCCAGCAGACAGCAGCTCCAAACCATTCAGTGTCCTAAGCATACCAGTTTTGCCAGTTTGTCCAAATACAAGTCAAATAGTAGTCCTTAGAAGTTGTCCTAAACACAGCCATTTTGTAAAACCAGTCTTTGTTGTTAAAAACGAGGCTATTCGGTAAAGCCCTACTCTAGCCACAGTCTCACAGTAAAAGTACTGTTAAAGTACCGTACTGTACTGTTTATAATCAGAGTACTTTCTTTTGTTTGTAGTTCTAGTATTTAAGTTCAGCCTTCCCATTTTGAGTTAAGTTCTTCAGGGAAGGGACAGGGAAGACAGGGTACCCTGTACATTTTGCAACACGTAGGTAACTCCCGTGTTTTTTACACCAGGTTAGAGGTGAGTGCCACATGTTGTAATTTCCTTTTTTTGAAGGTAGAGTAGGAATTGTTTGTTTGAGTAATTCCCGGTAGGTTAGAGGGTTGGGGTTCTAGGTAGGTGTGTTGTTGATTGTAACTTTTTCTGGCACCACCAGTCCCTTCCCTTAGCTTTTTGTATTTTCTGTTCAGTAACCTTACTACTTTAATTCAATAAATTGTAACCCTCAGTTTTCCATATATATATATATATATATATATATATATATATATATATATATATATATATATATATATATATATATATATATATAGTGTGTGTGTGTGTGTTGCATGTAGCAGGGAGACCTGTCTCCAGACAATCAGAGCCATCTAGTAGAAGAGTTGCGACATTGAGGGGTCAGAAAACCGCCTGGTCACGTGGTTCTCATACTCGAGCCCATAGGCTTCAATGCATTCAGTAACTTCCGGCTGTCACTATCCAACAGAAGTTTATGTAGACGGACTGGCCCCATGAAGTGAACAGAGTTGGCGTAACTGTCTATTTCCAGGGCTCTGCAGACAATGATCTGTGGCCACTCCCCAAACACTAACCCACTTGCAGGTGGCCACTGACAGCCCCTCCCCCACTATAAAGCCAGGGACTTAGTCATTCAGTCCTCCTATTGCTGTCAACATGCACTGAGTGAGCAAGGTAGGCATTAGGTGTTTTTTATGCTAAACCATCACTCACATTATTGTATGTAGTAAATGGTCCTGTTGTTCCTCAGGTGCTCTCCTCCTAGTTCTGGGCGCTGAGGACAAGCTCCTGTTGGGTTGTTTGCACTTAACTGGAGGTATGTTTATGCACAAGGAGCTTGTAGATCAGCCATTTCTAATTGACACTTTACTATTTGTATAATTTTACACTGTGGTTCAGTATTCTTCAGGTGACCTCTGCATAAGCCTCAGTACTGCTCAAGAGCCTCTTTTGTTTGTTTTCTTGCACTTAACCAGAGGTATGTTTTAAAGGTAGGGGAAGTGATTTGAAATTCATGGTGTAGTACCAGCCTGGTGCACTAGGGGCCCCCAAAAGTAGCTACACTATGTGAACCTGCTGCTCTCTCCTGATTGGAGGAGAATTGTGGTGACCTGGGGAACGTTTATTAGCTCCTCTGCTAACGTGGGGGGGGGGGGGGGGAACTCCATATGTGGTTTCCACACCTTATAATAGAGCATTTTAACAGAAAAAAATATTTTTTGGGTGATATCTGACAAAAGTGAAATCACTTCTCCTACCTTTAAGCAAGGAGCTTGTAGATCGGCCATTTTTTAAATGTTCATGTTTGAATGTTTTATGATATATTGTGATTTATGTACTCATATGGGTTTTTGTTACACTTCCAGTGTAGACGGGTGTAGCCTACATGACCTGTTGGTGGACCTGTTGCGTGTGGCCATGACAGCACACACACACACACACACACACACACACACACACACACACACACACACACACACACACACACACACACACACACACACACACACACACACACACACTCTGTCTGTCAATCAGTGTCTGTGCTTAACTCCCTCTGTCTCTCCCTCACTCAGTGTGGCACACCCAGCTGGCACCTGCAGCAAGTTCCCCAATCAGCCATGCTCCTCCTCCTGCATAAAAGCCAGCTCCTTCAGTCTGATGGCAGACAGACCAGACAACAGCTCAGCAGCCCAGCTCTGTTCTTGTTAGCCTTTGTTTTCAGTTCTCTTTAGTTAGTTTATTTCTGTTTGGCCTGGAGATGGCCGGCAGCCTTGGTTTTCGTTATGTTTTAGTTCTCGGTTTAGGATTCATTTGTTAAGTTAGGGCGAGGGGTGGGAACAGCTTCGACGTCCCTAGGGGTGGCCTGGGCCCCCCCTCCTGTTTGCGGCATCTCCAGGTCTTCCTTTGTTCTCCTTGTTTGGTAAAGTAATCATGTAAATAATTCATTACAAGTAATCAGATTACTTAAGTATCCCTACCAGTTCAACCAGCAATGCTGCCCTTGTACAAATGTAATCTAATACTTTTGGGAGTGGTTGTTAATAAAAACCGTTAAACCTTGCCATTCTCTTGATGTCCTTCTTTTATGTTGGAGTTTCCATTTTAGCCACCTCACTGCTTTTACAATGGAACTTGCATGGCTCATCAATGAAATGTTTAAATTACTTTGAAAATAATTCATTTGACCATCAAATATATAATGCAGCCTGGCATTGGTCATTTTATGAATCACATTCACTGTTAACATTGATGTGTAGGCTCTTGTTTTGAAGCATTTTTATCATAGATAATCATTGATTAAGGGTAGTTGTTTGTTGAAAGGATACACTTCATAAAAACGTACTGCTGTAAACCAGTATACTTTTATATTGTATGTAGAGTTTCACATCAGAATGTGGCAGATTGTCACACCCCCATGTCCTATTGCTTCAGTTTTCTTTATAAACTGATTTGTCTTGTGTTTTGTTTATCCACTGCTGCGTGCTGATCTAAAATCCAATTTTAATGCAACGCTCCAGAGCCATTTAGAGACGGAGTTGCGCCAATGATGGGGTACACAGTTACATTTGGTTAGTCACGTGATCAGTGGTCACAGTGAGCCTAACGGTGACAAATCATAGTCTAGTGTCTGAAACACATTGAAGTGAGTAAGATGAGATGTAAAATGACAGCCGGTTTGAATTATTTTACAGTAACAATTAAAGTCTCTGCAATGTGTATGATTTGCTATTACTTAAAAAGACCTAACATAAAAGGATTCAAGCTGGGCTTTTACTATGAGTCCAATGCATTTCTGCCTACTTCTCAATAGCACTGAGTTACACTCGCATATCATGAAAGTGACATTCACGGAAATGTCACTTTGTGATTGAGATGATAAAACTCAATGTAATGGTAATGGCACCAATGCAGTGGCCTTATGGTTAGAGTGTCTACCCTGAGACTGGGAGACTGGGGTTCGATTCCCGCCAGGTCATACCCTGACATTCTAGATTTCCAGTAGTAACCTACCCAACGAAAGCTTTGCATTGTACAAGCCTTGATCATTTCATGTAACAGTGTAGTGGTTAAAACATTGTGCCAGATTATGTTAGATTAACTTCTTGAACAAAGTGGCCATTAAAGGTAGGGGAAGTGATTTCACTTCTGTCAGATATCACCCAAAAAATTTTTTTTTCTGTTAAAATGCTCTATTATAAGGTGTGGAAACCATGTATGGAGTTTCCCCCTCCCCCATGTTAGCAGAGGAGCTAATAAAAGTTCCCCAGTTGGTGGCAAATTCTCCTCCAATCAGGATCGAGCAGCAGGTTCACATAGTGTAGCTACTGTTAGGCGCCCCTAGTGCACCAGGCTGGTACTACACGATGAATTTCAAATCACTTACCCTACCTTTAAACAACTGTTGTTAACTAGTGTCCAATCACATTTATTTCACAATTTCTTCTAGTTGTACTTGAATTGTACTGTAATTGTCCAAGCTTTTATCAGTTTTGTTGTAGGAGGCCAGGTTGTAGGCTACTGTAGGAATTTTACATTTCATTTATTCATTCACTATTGTATGACCCGGGCAAAAGCACCCCCCTCAGATAATTTCTCAAAAATATGTTCCTTCTTCTGCATATTGTTCTGACTCCTTATTGCTGCTTGCTTGGTCACGTTTTATTGCTGCTTGCAGCTATATTTATAGTATTGATATTTTTGGGGGCAAGTGGCCATGACCTGAGGGCAAGTAGAACCTGACTTGCACTTGCCCGATGGGCAAGTGCCTCAGAGACCTTAGTGTCAACCCCTGCAATGTTATAAGTCATAGGTGTAAAACTCTGGCCCGCTGTGTAATTTCATTTGGCCCTTGAGGCAATATCAAATTAACATTAGAGCTGGCCCGCCGTTATTGTACAGCTGTGGCACTGCTGCAACACTGCATTCACCACTAATACTACAAATCCCATCATGCTCTGCTGTCGTTTTGCTGTCTGCTCTGATATATTTACCTCAGAAGGCTGCTAATAGAAAAGAGGCATTCAATTTTTATTTAAACTTTATTTAATATGCCATTGATGTTTTTTTCGTTTTCGTTTCTTTTTTTAAAGTTAATTTTGCACTAGGTTATAAGTTATAAGCTTTGCTTGTTCCATATGCAGTGTTAAAGCAAATCAGCGTAGTAAACAAGGCTTGAATGTTTGATTTATTAAGTGAACAAGCAGTCACGAAGTGACTTGTTCACTTAATTGATATTGACTGCTTTTCTCCTTCTTTTTCCGCCAGAAATAGCTGTTCTGGCTGAACCGTGCAGTCGGTTTTCGCGAAAATTGGTAATCTGGTAGAGGGTGATGCCAAACGGTGATGATGCGAAGCCTGTGACCACTGGTCAAATGGTGGCGCTATAGCACTCAACTGAAATTGCAAACTTTAAACACTTATAACTCATGAACTGCTCGACTCTCAGAAATGTAACTTATATTCACTTATGCGTCTGCTTATGCCGAACAACTTTTGTAGTCTGACTTTTGACCTCTGACCTTTAGATGAACCGCCATCTTGAATTATATGTAAAACAGTTAAAATGTCTCTTCTCCTACAATCTTTGATCAAAATGCATAACAATGACCTACACATGAACTTTGGAGCCATACAAACATGGGATGGGTGTGAATCATGTTTTTAGTGAAAAAAATGATGTTTTTACGAGCCAATGAAAATTGCTCGTTTGTGAAAATGATTCTAATGCCCCTAATCTACACATGCAGCGTAATCTGCTTCTGATATTTTACAGTTTTGTAGAGGGGGATGCCAAATAGCAGCAAAACCAGTCTTACTCCAATTGCTCAAATGGGGGCGCTATAACAATTCTTTAAAACTGAAACATTTGAACAACCACAACTCGGGCTCGTTTGGCCAAAAATCATGGGACTTGTTTCTACATGTTCCTTGATTCATGTGGAACGCATCTGTAACTTTGACCGGTAAGCTCCACCCCCAGAGTGTCTGCCATTTTAAGCAGTTTGAAAAGTGCTCATGCCTGATTTTCTGCCTGGATTTTTGATCAATTTGCATGACACCTGCTACATGAGAACTTTGGCCCCATCCGGACAAAAGTTCCAAAGCAAATTTGTTTTCATCAAAAAATGACATTTTTATAAGCCAATGAAAATTGCTGCTTTGTGAAGAGTCTTGTAACCCAGCCAACCGCTTACCTCTGACAAACATGGCAACCCGCTTACCTTCCACCAACCTGGCAATCCACTCACACATATGACAGTTCTCACTCACTCCACTCCCATCTTCACCCTCTGTGGCAAGATGGCCGAAATGTTTGATACATGTGCAGCAGCTCCTCTCTTCTCCACAACAACTCCTTTGTACTAGACTTTACTCCACTCAGCGGTGAGTTAGTTGGCTTGGTATCATTAGTTTGATCATTGGTTCACTTATTTGATTATTTGATGTATTTGATTTACAATTGTTTTGAGTTATGTTTGATTTCATTATGTGGTTTTGAATTGGCATTTTTGTTTGAAAAGATACTTTTAGGTAAATCATTTTGTTTACATGATTGGTCAAGCTAAAAGTTGGTTTTAAGTTAAGAGAAATGAATTCATGAATTGATTCAAAGATATTTAAGATGACTAAAACATTAAGTAGGGCTACTAAAGATTAAAAGCATGCTAATATGGAAACAATTTAAATTAATGAAAATGGATGAAAATGATCAATGAGTGAAATGACTTGATCTTGATCACATCAAGTCATTTCGTCATGATATTTGATTTAATTTATGTTTTATATTGCTTTGTTTGTACAACAATGGGAACTGATGTAGACACCTGGCCCTCCAGGCCAGGTTTTTTTTTTTGTGTGCCCAGAACACCTTGGACCCAACATTGGATGGTTCTGGAACCGGCTGGTTCCAGACCTGGCGAGCCGACCCAGGAACCCCACCTCAGACCCACTCAGTCTTTGTATGTAGTTCATGGTTTTCCATCAAGGAGAAAGAGACTTGACTCACAGAGACTAAAACCTTGACTGGACTTAAAGGGCCCCCCATTCTTCTTTTTTTATTTTCTACACCCAAATGTACTGTGCTTCAATACAAACAAGGTCAATAATAATTTTGTGTTTAAAACTTTAATACTGCTTTTGTGTCTCATTGGTTTCACCCCATTCTATTGAGCTCCTTTGCCGAATCTAGTTACTTCTGGTTGTACGCAGTCATTAATGGTTATTTTTACAATTCAGTCAATTATTCAATTATTAATTAATTACTTAAGTTATCCATTGCGCCACTAGCTACAGTCTTCTTCTGCTTGTTTCTCTCTGGCAACACTGGAGCAAGTATATTGTGCCAGATTGTGTGAGAGCAATAAGCATGTGGAACTTATGGAAGCATGTGAAATATGGTCTTCCAATTTGCAAGGCGAGTTTTCCATTTTTATATGGCTTATTGTGCATATAGTGCTGTTTGCATATTGTCAGACGGTTTGGTGGTCTTGCATGTATCTGTGATGTGATGATGTGTTACGAGCATGTCAATGTGCAAAGTTCGAATACTTGGTACCAAGATATAAAAGCTCCCATCATGTGATGAATGAGTGGCAAGTGTACACCCACATAGGATATATATATATATATATATATATATAATATATATATATATATATATATATATATATATATATATATATATATATATACACTCAACAAAAATATAAACGCAACACTTTTGTTTTTGCTCCCATTTTTCAGGGGATGGACTTAAAGCCCTAAAATTCATTCCAGATATACAATATAACCATTTCTCTCAAACACTGTTCACAAATCTGCCTAAATGTGTGATATTGAACATTTCTGCTTTGTTAAAATAATCCATCCCACCTCACAGGTGTGCCACATCAAGATGCACTGTCGAAATGGTAATAATGTGGTAATATTGTGTTATTACCATTTTTACAGTGTGTACCAGTTCCCACTAATATCCAGCAACTTCACATAGCCATTGAAGAGGAGTGGACCAACATTCCACAGGCCACAATTGTCAATCTGATAAACTCTATGCAAAGAAGATGTGTTGCACTGCATGAGGCAAATGGTGGTCACACCAGATACTGACTGGTTCGGAGGCCCATACACCCAATAAGGCAAAAGAAAATTGCACATTTCAGGGTGTCTTTTTATTGTGGAGAGTCTGAGGTACACCTGTGCACTAATCATGATGTCAAATCTGCATCTTGATGTGGCACACCTGTGAGGTGGGATGGATTATCTTAACAAAGCAGAAGTGCTCAATATCACACATTTAGGCAGATTCGTGAACAGTGTTTGAGAGAAATGGTTATATTGTATATCTGGAATGAATTTTAGGGCTTTAAGTCCATCCCCTGAAAAATGGGAGCAAAAACAAAAGTGTTGCGTTTATATTTTTGTTGAGTGTATATATATATATATATATTGTGGTGTCTCACTGGGGATCCAGAGCCATAACTGTGTTTCCAGGGTAACAGGTCAAACAGGAACAGCACGGCCTGCCCACGGACGTGTCATAGAGGGAGTGTATGTTCCCAAGTCACTCCTCCGCCAGCTGCGCCTAATACAGCCGACTCCCGCTCGTTACCAATCAGCAGCAGCTGGGCACTATATAAAGCCCACACAAACAGTGCAACAGTATAGACTGGTTCACCTCAAACCCTGACAGGCGGCGTGTTTGTTTCTTGGCTCTGGACGGTAAGCTGAACACACTCTCGCTATTAGATAGGTGTACTTTTAAAGACATTGTAAACTGGATGTTAACACTTCTCTGTGCTCCAACCTAATAGGCAACTACGAGTGGGGTTGGAAACACGAACAGGAGCTTGTGTCCCCCGTAACCTGTGCCCGGAGAAAAACCCTTTGTTTACATTGGACGTACCTGGAGCTGGATTGATGCAAGGACAAGAGAAGCCTGAATCTCCAAGCCACCCAAGGTCGTAAGAAAAGACTATTTTTTTTTTTACCACTTAATGGAATTAAAGCGGCACTGCCTAGAAGTCGCTAAGGATAAAGATTTTGTTTGAAGACACAAGTTGACGTTAACTGAAGAGGATATTTTTTGTTTCACGTCGTGAAAGAACTTTATTTGTCCCTTTATTCTGCCACTGAGTTTGTAGATCAGCCCAACCCCCCGCCGTGTAATTGAGTATAAATACTTACTTGAGCACTTACCTGACGGCCGAACCCACGGGGTCCCTACGAGGTGCTCTTTCGTCCCTAACTAAAAAGTATTTTCACTCTAATTACTTACCTCCGAAGAAAGTACTTTACTCTAATTACTTGCCCTGTAAAGTACTTTTACTCTTAATTATTTTCTGCCTAAAGAAAGTACTTGTACTCCAATTACATAGCCTGTAAAGTACTTTTACTCTAATTATTTTCCGCCTAAAGAAAGTACTTGTACTCCAATTACATAGCCTGTAAAGTACTTTTACCCAGATTACTTACCTCCTGAAAGTATTTTCTCTAAATACTCAAACCTGTAATTTGAGCGCCCTGCTTTCAAAACCACCCCCTGGAGGACCCCAACCTATGCTAATACTTACCGGACACCTGAAAGAGACCATACTTACCTTTCCATACCGCCTCCACCCCCCGAACCCTAGAAGAAAAGAGATCAGTTGGTTGACAGCCCAGACAGGAGCCTGAGCCCCAACTACTACTCCACCTCTCATGTAGACTCACCTAACTTTGTTCTCTCGCCCCCTGCAGTACGAAGACTTCTGGAACCCCCTACACTTCTTGATTGAACTGTTAACCATCCTTGGCTGCTGATTGAAAACTGGCAATTTATTTACGTTTTTTGTTAATAAACCAAAGGGCGCCACCGTGCGTCCACACACTGGTACTGTCTCTGTCCTCGATTTGTCTCAGACCTCCCACAATATATATATATATAAATTGCTCGCTTGTATCTTTTTGACTGTCCCTATTCGGCCAAGTTGTCACTAGTGACAGTTCACAGCTCAGCTCACCACTCACTCAGAGCTCACCAATCATTCACTCCGTCACACCAGGTTGCAATCACACACACCACACCCCCAGTATAAAGCCAGTACTCTGTCTCAGTCAGTGAGGTGCACATCACTGGCTGGGACAGGTCTGTATGCTCTCCTTCTCTCAAACATTTTCCCAAACATTGCAATATAAAGCATTATACTAACACAGATTAACATCCTTTTAGACCTACATACAAACCCCACAGGTGAGCGTACTGAGCATGAATGAGCTGTGAATCTGAACAGAATTGGTGAGTTTTGTTTTGGAAACATTTGTTTGATCCGTTTTGTTTGGATTTGATGGTATAATATTGACATTATTTGTGAATACTGATTTTTGTTATTTGAACTTGTAGATCAGTTAGTTGTTTTATTGTAGATGTTTAATTTGGCCTTGTTGTGTTCAGGTTTTTCCAGTTAACTCTTCGACCGTCTGATCATGGTGACGATGAAAGTGAAGACAATGGCAAGCTAACCCAAAACAAACCTACTGTTCTGTTTCTGTCCTAACCTGACGGTAGGACCCTCCATGTCCAAACACACACTCTGACTACTGACTACACACACACTGACTCTCAATGACACTGATCCCGGATGAACTTTGGACAATTGACTAAACACTGACTTGGGTCGAATCTATGTTGGTTTAATTTAATTAATTTGCATTTGTTTATTTGGTTTTTGGTTTTCATTTTCTTTTCATTAATTCAATAATAATTTAATTAAGCATAATTTACAGTGTCCTGTGTTCTTTATGGTTCATTATAATTTCCTTCTAAAAACTACCTACTTCTGTCGCAGTACTGGTCCAAAAACATATTCTCACAAACTATACTCAACAAAAATATAAACGCAACACTTTTGTTTTTGCTCTCATTTTTCAGGCAATGGACTTAAAGACCTAAAATTCATTCCAGATATACAATATAGCCATTTCTCTCAAACACTGTTCACAAATCTGCCTAAATGTGTGATATTGAGCACTTCTGCCTTGTTAAGATAATCCATCCCACCTCACAGGTGTGCCACATCAAGATGTAGATGTGACATCATGGTTAGTGCTAGTCTTGGGCGGTATTGATTTTTTTAATATCGGTATTGATAATGTCTTAATTAGCTCGATATTCAATATTACCGGTATTGACGGCAATCAGAGTTGGAACGCTCCACCAGTCAACTAGTTCTCAGAATTTGCGACTTTGAGGGTCAGAAACTGAGCGCTCTGCTGTTCAAGCAGCCTAAATAGGGAAAAACTGGAGTTGGAAATACATTGTTTCCAAAAAGCCTAGCCCAAATAAGTTTAGTCATGTGTGTAACATGAAAATTGTTTGTATAGTTACAATTAAGTCTCATTGCTCATATTTTAATAGAATACAGTATAATGTCGGTATTTGATGATATTCGGTATTCGATATTTTTTATAGACCCAACGATATTACTCGGTATTGATTTTCAATATCGCAATAAACGGTAATACCGGTATATTGCCCAAGACTAGTTAGTGCACAGGTGTACCTTAGACTGTCCACAACAAAAGGCCACCGTTAAATGTGCAATTTTTCTTTGCCTTATTGGGGGTATGGGACTCCGAACCAGTCAGTATCTGGTGTGACCACCATTTGCCTCATGCAGTGCAACACATCTTCTTCGCATAGAGTTTATCAGATTGTCAATTGTGGCCGGTGGAATGTTGGTCCACTCCTCTTCAATGGCAATGTGAAGTTGCTGGATATTAGTGGGAACTGGTACACACTGTAAAAATGGTAATAACACATTATTACCACAGTATTACCATTTCGACTCGATCATGGCCAAATAGTGACAACCACCATTACCATTACATTGAGTTTTACCCTGGGTTACATATGGCTTATTGTGCTTGTCATACTGCCATACTGTTAACAACAATGAAGGAAATTATTCAGTCTGGATAGTTCAGTCAGTAGAGCGCCAGACTTCGGAACAGAATGTTGTGGTTTCAAGTCTGGCGACTGACAATCCAAAGCGCGAGTCTGTCAGTCTTCAAAAACCCTACCCTGCTCCCACAATTAGCTGATGTATTTCTCAAGTTCAGGCTCCCATGTTACTGTGGCTTGCGCGTATTGTTCTGACTCCTTATTGCTGCTTGCTTGTTCACGTCTTATTGCTGCTTGCAGCTATATTTTATTATTGTTATTCTATTTTCAAATTAGCCTGGGTAAAAAAGTTTGTTAATATTCAAAAATTTACCTCCATTTTGCATGTCACAATAAAGTTATGTAAGGCTTGCTTGTTCAATATTCAATGCAAAACTTGTTTGGGTCCCCATTAAAAGGTTAATTTGTTCAACCTTGGCCCGCGGCTTTGTTCAGTTTTAAATTTTGGCCCACTCCTGTACAATCATCTATACAACCATCCATCCATCCATCCATCCATCCATCCATCCATCCATCCATCCATCCATCCATCCATCCATCCATCCATCCATCCATCCATCCATCCATCCAGTCATTCATGACATTGGTTTGTGTCTTTCGTTTTATTCGTGTCTGCAATTGGTGGGAATCCCCCCCCAAATCCATGTCAGCAGGTCAAAGCTACGTTCTAGAGAACGGGAGCGGGGGTCCGGTCGCACCGCGTCCCAGAGAATGGACGGGTCGACGGAGGTCAAGAGAAAGGTCCTGAACCGGAAGTGTCCACTCCTCTCAAGACAAAAGCGTCATTGTCCTTACAACAATGACCATATCACTGCGGATAGTACTGTACTGAATGTAATGATACAATACAATAATACCCCATATATGGCTGAGAGAGAGAGAGAGAGAGAGAGAGAGAGAGAGAGAGAGAGAGAGAGAGAGAGAGAGTAGTGCTTTTCAAAGAGGCAACTACTGTAGGTAGCTAAACAGAGGCCTGAAAAATCGATGCTTCCGTGTTATGCTCAAGATATTTCATGCCAAGGACTACCAGAATTATCTGTGTTAGCCTCCAGACCCCTATGCTATGAGCTTGTAGATCAGGTTTTGAAAAATAGCTATTTTTTTTCAATAGCTTATACTTTCTATCACGGCACACATACAGAATGAATAGGTAGACGTCTCTCATTGAATTGGTAGAGGGCTCCTAACTTACTTTCTAATGAGTCAAAACCTGACTTTGGACCCCAAAAAAACATTTGTGCGTGCGTGCGTGCGTGCGTGCGTGTGTGTGTGTGTGTAAAGAAATGTCATCTGCTTCCTCCATATGTGTTTCCTAACTTGAGGTTCAGGTCTGTCGCATGACAAAGTGTATTTGTTTTCTCGATAAAGGGGGGCAACCCGCGACGTTCCTGTTGCAGCACACGTTACCCTGTTCTCCCCCTTAGTAAAACGTAACTCGAGAATGTCGTGTCCGGCATGCTGCAAGAGTTATTGTGGATAGTCTTGTTTGGAAGTCAAAGTGTAACTATCACCCACTGACAATTAGACAGTACAATTAGACAGTACAATTAGACAGTCGACTAGTTGGGCACAAGGAACAAGGAACTCCATTTTCGTTACCATCTAAACACCTTATCCTAAACCCCTTATCATTTTTTTTTACTATTTTTTAAAACATTTTGGAATAGTTCAACGTGCCAATCTATTGACGTATTGTAAGCTTGTAGACTGGCCATTTAAACTATTGAAAAATGTTTTTTTAATAGTTTGAAAAGGCAAAGAAGTTAAGGGGTTTAGTGGTGACGAAAATGGAGCCCAAGGTTTTTTTTTGTGACAGGAATAATCCCTGCAAAAGCTCTCAATAAAGATCCTCCTATGGGGCCCTGATACACCTAGCAATGTCTTGATTAACATCAACAAGCAACGTCAACTATCAACTTGACTTTCCACCTTTCTATACAAAATGATCAACTACTAGTTGCTCAGAAAAGTCAGATCATTAGCGCCCTCTACTGGTCAACATTTCGGAATCCTCCAATCACAGCCCTCCTTGGTGTCACCTGATCCTTTCTCCAAGACTGAACACAGATAAACTTTTCTGAAACCATGGCTGCTGCTGCTGCTTCACTGTGGTGGACAAAAACAAAGGATTTTGTAATTTTTATTCCGCTAAATGAACACTTTGAGTTGGGTGGCAGTTGGGTGAAAATGATTCAATGCAAACTAAGGCTTCTTTTTTCTGAGAGTGTACAGGGTGGAATGGGTGGAATTCCCCTTTTAATGTTGCCTGTTGCCATGGGTGGAATGGGTGGACTTCCCCTTTTAATGTTGCCTGTTGCCATGTGTCTCATCATGTTGCCCGTTGATGTTGACATTGCTAGTTGATATTGATCAAAATATTGCTAGTGTAGCAGGGCCTTTACTCTGCTGACTTCGGACAGGAGGTTGCCCACGCGGAGGTAGAACAAGGTCATGCCTCACGGCTGCACCTTGGCGCCGTAGTATTGTCTCTGCCAGGTCAACAGAGCATGCTCAGTTCGCGCTGCACAAATGCAGGAAGTCACAAACACAGGCAGGTGCATGGGAGGTCATTCTGCTATAGCGTTATGAATGTCACATCTAATACTACTACTCAGGGGCGGATCTAGGTGTGGGCATGGGGGGGGGGGGGGCAATGCCCCCCTAAATGCTCTGACTGCCCCACCAAACATGATGGCATGTAAAACAACCCCAAGATATTTCAAATTAAAGTGCTCATGATTAAAATGATTTTGAAACACTAACGACTGCTACTAACTAACTACAGCTGTGTCACCACTAAACCAACAGCATTTCATCACTGAAAACAGAAAACTCTCTGAGTCAGACCTTTAGCTTTATCCATGCTGCGTGTCTGTTGCAACTTCAACAACAACTGATGTTATTATTGATGCTTTACTTGCCTAATAAAAGTCCTGTAGCTGATGATTACAGGACTCCTGTAACTGATGATGAAGATGAAGCCGCCTCCATGAAGCCACCCCCATACAATTTTCTCCTGCCCCCCCCCATTGGGAAATGTTACATCCGCCCCTGCTACTACTGTATAGGCCTACGGCCATTACTCACTTCTATTGTCTGCAAGTCTCTGTGTGCACAGCAGCCATAATGAAAAGCCATTTCCAAGAAAAAAGAGGTGTCACCCACGGCAAGTGTAAACTAAGGTAAATGTTCCATTGATATTGTGCCTTTGGGTTGGCGCCTATTTGTGGGGTTGGAAAACACAGCACCAAGAACACACAAAGCATATACAGGTAGGCCTATATAAAAAAGTTGAATTTCACCACCCATTTTCAACATTTTAATGTCATTAATATACCCTAGAGGTGCTGGGTGGACATGATAAAAAAAGTTCCCCCATTCTGTGTTCTCAAAAAATGGAGGCCTGAAGAAAACCACTAACATGGTGAAACATCTTGATGACATCATCAAGATGTATTTTTTGACCATGTTAATGGATTTCTTTAGACATCTCCTTTTTCTGAGAGTGTACAAATGGAACCAAATGGTTGCATTTGTACACTCTCAGAAAAATGAAAATGGGTGGAATTCCCCTTTAATGTTTAATTTCCCCTTCTCAGCTGCACACCCTCAATAAGTCAGTCGGGGAAACCCTTGACCTACAGTATATAAGTTAAGTTACTTTAAAATAATTCTGCGCAATTACAGAATGTAGAGAACTTTCTACAAAAGGTGCATGTTCGCTCCCAATGATACCAACATCAAATTGTTGACAAATTCTTTAATTTAGGTCTGGAAGTCTAAATAAATGTCATCAAATGGTGGTCTGTGGCTCAAATGCAGAATAAATAATTGACCTTGATATGAATATTCTTGAAAAACACTCATTTAAGGTATATTTAGAATGCAATTAAATTGCGAGTAATCAAAGATTGACTATGGGCAATCATGCGATTAATCGCAATTAATTTTTTTAATCGAATGACAGCTCTAATATATATGTATTTGTCCACAGATACTCCCACTGGCATTTACCACTGCACAAGGACTCATGTCACGTACACATGACAGCCATAAGGATATACAGCCACAGACATAACGGACATTACACACTATAGGTTGGGGGTGTATGTTACTTGCATTGTCCTTTCACAATACAATAAAACCATGTGTCCCATCCGTGGGCCAGCCAGCCTGTACCTGGGAACGATGCAAGCTGTTCTCCCTGACTGAGCTGTCACTTGTTTTCACACTGTCCAGGGGCGTGGTGCATGTGTGTTCGCAATGCATGTCACATGTCCCCACTGCGTGTGTGTGTGCGGTAACCCGGTACAGTTTGTGACAGTTACGGCATGTGTGTGTGTTCATTCCCTGAACTCTGCCTCTCTCTCTGTCTCTTTCCCTCTCTCTCACCAGGGGTGGATCTAGGCATAGGTATGGGGGGGGGGGGGCATGCCCAGACTGCCCCACCAAACAAACACAATGGCATGCAAAACAACCCCAAGATATTTCAAATTAAAGTGCTTATATTTAAAATGATTTGAAACACTACTACTACTACTGCTACTAACTAACTACAGCTGTGCCACCACTAAACCAAGAGCATTTCATCATTGAAAACAGAAAGCTCTCTGAGTCAGACCTTTATCATTATGCATGCTGATGTTAACCTAATAAAAGTCCTATAACCGAAAATGGTATGGGTGCAGCTTCATCGCCTGTGGCGCGAACACCCCCCCCTCCCCCCAATTGGGAAATGTTACATCCGCACCTGTCTCTCACACACACAGAGACCACGCCCACACATGAGCACACATGACCTGGTCTAGCCTGCTGTCAGCAAGTAAAGGGTTAGGTAAGGCAAGTTTAAGGTTACGAACGAATGATTCCGTCAATGGGCTGTACAGCGTGTACAGATTAACATTACTATTATTCCATTCATTCCCAAGGGTCTTTATTGATAAATGGCCATGAAAACTTAGGTAGTGAAAGGATTAAACTGAGGCACACACACACACCAGCCCGGTCTCACAGATAGTAATACACTGTGCACAGAATGCCACCTACGAATTTCGTGCATACACTACTAGTTAAAGCAAAAATCTGTGAATATGTACTTGGGCGTGGTTTTGACAAACACGGAAGTGGCTAGTTGGGGGTGGAGCAGTTTGGGTTTTATAATATTTACTATTCTGTCCCTAACACATCTCAACTCGGACGTGGCTGAGTCGGCTCTGCCGACCATCGCAATGGTCAGCGCGGCAATTCGCTGGGCTAGCGCCTCGCTCAGTGGCACTTCATAATGCTCATGGTCGGCAGAGACGGCGCCGCTCCGTCATTTTCAGTGGAGCATATGCAAGTGTAATATGGACAGATTTATTGTAGGCGAATATGCACGGATTTATTGTAAGTGAATATGCAGATTTTTGCCTATTCCAGGCGACACACACACACACACACACACACACACACACACACACACACACACACACACACACACACACACACACACACAGCATTTTCAGAACCATGGACGACATGGACAGATGCCAAAACTCAATATCTATCCTCCATCATTACTAATATCTAACAGCCTGCCCTGGCCTGGGCTCAAACATGATGTCCCCAAACTATTACACTCACACATCCACATTATAGCCAACACTGACAAAGCGGTACATAACAATGAGATGCACTTCCACAGCATAAGCAACAACATCAAGAACACAGCACATTACAAAGCTTTGCAAAGACAGCAAGTGACAGCATTAACAGGGCCGGATCTAGAGGGGGCAGGGGTGGGCAGATATTACCAGAAAGGTAATATCAGTGGTTTTCAACCAGTGGTCTGGGGATCAGCAGTGGTCCTTGAGAGAGTTCCAGGTGGTCCCCAGCTAAATGGTGGAAAGGTGTAACTCTTTGAGAGCGTAAAAAATGAAACCAAATCGTCCCACAAGGGTCCATTTGGTTTACTCTCTCAAGAGTTAAAATTTTCATGTAGGTTTGACCGTTTTCTCCCCAAATCCAGCCTAGAATTGTGGACAAAAGCAAAATTAAATCTCTAGTTTTGGGGTCTGTGGGGCTAAAATATCATCAAATGGTGGTCCTTGGCTCAAATGTCGAATACATAGTGGGCCCTGGTGTCAAAAAGGTTGAAAACCACTGCTTCATATGAAAAACATTGGAGTTGCCCACCCTGCCATTCCTCCAGCCCACCCTGGTTAGTAGGGCTGACTAAATCCGGCCCTGAGCATTAATGGAGGTGACTGTACTCACTCATTAGAAGTTCACCTCCGGGTAGTGGTGGTGTAGTCCCTGGGGAATGGACATGTTGCTTGTCGTGTCGTATAATCCTCGGTCTGTGCTGGGGGGATTCAGGGTTCATTAGGCTCTGCAACGGGTTCAACGGTGGCGGCCGCCGCGGGAACATTCACTGTCACCAAATCCACCGACTCTGTCTCCATTTGGCCGCGTGGAGAACTAAACTGTTACGGAGCGGTTGGTTGGGTCTCTGCCTCCATTTGGACCAGCAGCGTGGAGAACTGTCACGGAGCGGTTGGTTGGTTGGGTCGCTGAACTCGTTTCCGCCGAACTCGAGTCCAGCCAGTGTTGCCAACTGCAAAAAAAAAAAAAAAAAAAAAAAAAAATCTAAAATCCACTAGTGGCACTTCCAAAATGCACTAGAAGAATGCGCCAGAACAGTGGTTTTCAACCACTTCCATACCAGGGCCCAGTTTGATGTTGAGTTTAGTCTCTCTGACTAATTTAGGAGAAATAACTGGCAAAATGTTGGTCAAAATAGCAATTCTTCTACATTTTCTAAATGTGTAGATTCTTGAAAATTGGGTAATTCAGCGTAAAATTAACATTTCATATTCATATTACCATCTCAAGAGTTACAGCTCTATGAGGGTGAATTTGGTTACCAATGGAGGAATCATAGGAGGAAAAATGGTGAAAAATGAGTTTTTTGTTTTTTGTTTTTTTATCTCTGGCGCATGTCAAACAATTTCGCCCCAACTCACCAACCAAAAAGCACTAGATTTTCCGCCAGGAGCTTTTCATTAATTTGGGCGCTAGGGAGGTCTAAAAAAAAGCTAAATATAGCTAAATACCCCAAGTTGGCAACACTGCGTACGGGGGACCAGTCGGCGGGACGTAACTCTCCTCCTGGCCGCTCTGTGAAGCAGGATCCGGGGTAGCAGCTGGTGCCGGTGGTGCCGGTGGGGCTGTCGAGGCAGCAGGAGAGCCACCAAAGCTGCTGCTGCAAACTTGTCCAATTCGGTCATTTTATCTTTACGCTAGCTCTTCCCGCTGCTGTCTTTCCATTCGCTTTTATAACTACTTTAGTGACTTTTCTGGAACATATTGACGGTTGAAGCTATGCTACGCCGATGCTTCGATTCAATTCACTCGCGCTTTTTTTGTAGTTGGGCCTTTTCAGAGCCCTGGAAATAAGACAGAGTTACGCCAACTCCGTTCACTTCATGGGGCCAGTCCATCTACATAGACTTCTGTTGGATAGTGACAATGAATAGTGACAGCCGGAAGTTACTGAATGCATTGGAGTCTATGGGCTCGCGCGAGTACGTGAACCACGTGACCAGGCTGTTTTCTGACCCATCAATGTCGCAACTCTTCTACTAGATGGCTCTGGGCCTTTTTTTGTTGTGTTTTTTTTTAGAGGAACTGACATCAGAACATCACATTGACTGACAGTTCACAGGTATCAAGGTGATTGGACAATATCATTACCCCTCCCACTGCTAGGCCCGGCCACTCTCAGCGTTTAAAGGGATATTCCACCTTCAAAAATACATTTTGGTCATTTTATGGTCTACTCCAGGGGTTTTCAACCTTTTTGACACCAGGGACCACCATTTATTCAGGATTTGAGCCACGGACCACCATTTGAGGATATTTTATCCCCCACAGACCCCAAATCTAAACATTTATTTTTGCTTTTGTCCACAATTCCAGGCTGGATTTGGGAAACAAAACAAGCAAAACATACATTACAAAATGGCTAATTCAGATGATGAATATTTTAACTCTTGAGAGTGTAAAAATGAAACCAAATGGACCCGCAAGGGTCCATTTGGTTTCATTTTTACGTTCTCAAGAGTTACATCTGGTTAAACAACTTAGCTGGGGACCACCTGGAACCCTCTCAAGGACCACTGGTGGTCCCCGGACCACCTGTTGAAAACCCCTGGTCTACTCTATGTGAACACACCAGACAGTTTATAAGTTACTCCATTATTCACTATTTAGATATTTGATGTTCATTTTAGCGCCTCCAGCTCCTTCCTATACAAACCCATTATAATAACTTAAAAGTCCATTTTAACCTTGACAGATTATTTGAAAACCCATCTTTTTTTCTGGTGACTGATATTGTCTTCCTAATACATGAGGGGGCCGTGGAATTTCATTTACAGTTTTCATTTATTTTTAAAATATTGTTTTATTAATTTGGGTGGGCGTACCTATAATGGAGGCGGCTACATTATCCAAAACAATATTTTAAAGATATTGTACAATACAACAATACATGGCAACTTGGGGTAATCCTCTTTAATATTTCATCATGACTTGGGGGGGGTACATATTATTATTTTTTAAATCTTTGTAAAACTACTCCTTTGGTCCAAACATTCCTAAGACCTGTGAGATTATTCCAGTGAAGAAAATAAATGATTAAAGAAAGAAAGAAAGAAAGAAAGAAAGAAAGAAAGAAAGAAAGAAAGAAAGAAAGAAAGAAAGAAAGAAAGAAAGAAAGAAAGAAAGAAAGAAAGAAGTCCATTGTGGGTGAATGGGAGTTTTCACAGGAATCACACTATCACTACACACGAAATTCACCCGAAACCTTCCTGGAGAAAAAATAGGGGTCTGTGCAGGGAAACCACCCCACATTCTATGATGTCACTGAGCATCATGAAGCTACTGAAAGACCCGCCCACTTCAGACATCAACAACATTATGATGTCACTGAGCATCATGAAGCTACTGAAAGACCCGCCCACTTCAGACATCAACAACATTATGATGTCACTGAGCATCATGAAGCTACTGAAAGACTCGCCCACCTCAGACATCAGCAACAATATGATGTCACTGAGCATCATGAAACTACTGAAAGACCCTCCCACCTCAGACATCAGCAACATTATGATGTCACTGAGCATCATGAAGCTACTGAAAGACCCACCCACCTCAGACATCAGCAACATTATGATGTCACTGAGCATCTTGAAGCTACTGAATGACCCACCAACCTCAGACATCAACAACATTATGATGTCACTGAGCATCGTGACGCTACTGAAAGACCAGCTGGCCCACCTCAGACATCAGCAACATTATGATGTCACTGAGCATCGTGACGCTACTGAAAGACCAGCTGGCCCACCTCAGACATCAGCAACATTATGATGTCACTGAGCATCATGAAGCTACTGAAAGACCCGCCCACCTCAGACATCAACAACATTATGATGTCACTGAGCATCATGAAGCTACTGAAAGACCCGCCCACCTCAGACATCAACAACATTATGATGTCACTGAGCATCATGAAGCTACTGAAAGACCCGCCCACCTCAGACATCAACAACATTATGATGTCACTGAGCATCATGAAGCTACTGAAAGACCCGCCCACCTCAGACATCAGCAACATTATGATGTCACTGAGCATCATGAAGCTATAGACCCGCCCTCCTCAGACATCAGCAACATTATGATGTCACTGAGCATCTTGAAGCTACTGAAAGACCCACCAACTTGAGACATCAGCAACATCATGATGTCACTGAGCATCGTGACGCTACTGAAAGAGCCGCAGAGCTGAAAGAACATTATGGAAATTACAAAAATATAACCGTGGGTCACCCATGTTCAGTGTTAGTTATAGTTTCCACCAGCGTAGTGTCTCTGATGTTTCTCTCCCTCTCAACACGATGAACACATTGTGTGTCTGTTAAGGTCTTTTAATCTTCCACGTCTCTCTCTCTCTCTCTCTCTCTCTCTCTCTCTCTCTCTCTCTCTCTCTCTCTCTCTCTCTCTCTCTCTCAAATCACAGAACGTTTCTATCCAGCCGTGCTATCAGCAATGATGACCGGAGCGGATGCTATTTTGCATGATCGTCAAACACTTCCTATAAAAAAATTGCATCTCTCAAATCACAAACACAATGTCCTTTTTTCATGGCTATCCACCCTCTCCTGCGCCATAAAAATATGAGATAGTGTGATTTAGAGGCGAGATCATGAGCTCCCGGAGCGATCTTGCTCTTGAGTGCGAGAAGCTTTCCTTCATGTCTCACTTAATGGCACAATTTGCAGTTCTATTTCCTCGATTGCATCTAAAAATATAAAACACAGGAACATTTCGTGCCACTATTAGGTACGTACATCCCGTTCTGTCCTGCCTGTGCTGTTCTTTAATGCGCTGAGCTAACAATCTGCACCGACGCAGCGCAACAATGCTTATCAGTGTTTATTTTATAGTCTAGTGACAGACAGACCTGCTGTGGTTTCCAACCGCCATGTGATAATAACAATAATCTTTAGTGTCCCAGAAAGGAGATCTGTACGTCTTCACAGTCTCTTCAAATGCCACCACCAAAACAACACAAACATCACATTAAGCTAAGACGATACAAAAACATGTGGTCCACACTGTATGCAAAAAGCATCCCATCATGTGTGTACACTACATACAGAATCATCCCATCGGTGGGGCAGTTTGTTTATAGTCGCAATGGCTGAGGGAACTACTAAAACAGACCTTCATGGTTCAAGGTTCATCTTTTCCCAGATGGCATGAGGTTGAAAAACCTGTGATACAGAGCACAATCACAGTGTCATTTGATATTGTAACCCAGGAGTCAGCCCAGCTCCTTAATAGGGTATTTAAGTTTCTGTGTCTAGGCCTTGGACAGGACGGGATCAGTAGGCGTGGTCCGTCGCGGTTGCAACAGAAGCCCAACATAGTTAAGAAAGCAGGCGACGCCGACTGGATCCACCTCTTCCACTGGCGTCTCTGGTTTCCATGGTGACGCTCCTCTACAGCGTAGCTCTCGTCCACGTTCTAACACGACGCCAAAAGCTGCGTTCTGCCGTCGTAGGAGAGGGTAGGACGGCCGCGAGGCTTATGTATCGAGCACAGAGCAATTCATTACTGGCGTCGTATAGGTTGGACGTTCTACCAATCTTAAATAGGCTATGATCTAGACAATAGTCACAGCAAAACTGGACTAGTGTATAAGACCCTGTGGGAGGTCAGGGCAGCCTTTACATGTAACCCTTCTGCCTCCCTCGATCCTCTACAATCAGTTTGGTCAAAACTCTTATGTCTTTTAGACGAAAGTCTTATTCCTTAATTCAGTCACATTTTAGCCATTTGGACAAATTGCTTCATTAGTCTAAGACGGTCATTGGTATCCATGACAGTTACGGTCTAGTTTTACTCAACATGAATTCAAAGAGGTTTTAGGCAGTTTTGTTCAGTGGAGACTCAAACCTTTAGTCACATTTTAGTCATGTTTAGTCTATTCACGAATGTTTAAGTCTAGTTTCAGTCAACATCCCGAAAAGTCTTTTTTTTTGTTTGTCAGCATTAGTCTTAGCAATGACAAAGTATTTTAGTGATAGTCATTCTCTCATGAAGGGCAGCATGGACAGGAGTGCAGACATGTGCATCTCTTCTTCTCGTAATCCATGCCGCATTCAGGGGCGGATCTAGGCATAGGCATGGGGGGGGGGGGGCAATGCCCCCCCAAATGCCCAGTCTGCCCCACCAAACACGATGGCATGCAAAACAACCTAAGATATTTCAAATTAAAGCGCTTATATTTAAAATGATTTGAAACGCTACTACTGCTACTAACTAACTACAGCTGTGTCACCACTAAACCAACAGCATTTCATCATTGAAAACAGAAAACTCTCTGAGTCAGACCTTTAGCTTTATGCATGCTGCGTGTCTGCAACTTCAAAAACAACTGATGCTATTATTGATGCTTTACTTGCCCAATAACAGTCCTGTAACTGAAAATGGTATGGGTGCGGCTTCATCGCCCGTTCATCGCCCATGAAGCCGCCCCCCTACCATTTTCTCTTGTCCCCCCCCCCCCCCAATTGGGAAATGTTACATCCGCCCTGGCCGCCTTCGTGATTTCTGGAAAGGGCAGTTGTTGTTTCACAGATGGGTAGAAGGGGCAGCTAGGGGTCCACGGCCCTCCACTCCGCTCCACAGCTGCATGTGTGCACTGTGCAGCTGTGCATGGCTTTAAACACCCCGGGTTATTCTTAGTAACACCGGTGGTTGAAAGCAAACAACTGCCGTGTCTGCGTCTGTTATAGCTATAGCTTAAAGTGCCATATGAGACAGTGTGGCTAATCACTTAGTAGCGCTGCACGGCAGCTGTGTGTGCATGCGTGTGTGTGTGAGCATGTGATGTGGATGTGTGTGTGCATGCGTGCACGTGAAAGTCATTAAAGCATTTTTTTTGCCCATCCTGTGTCAGTTGACTTGAGGTCATTTCCTCAGGATAGTAATGCGAGTCAAAATGCATCCCACGTTCTGCAGCACTGCACTGCACTGCACTGCACTGCACTTCAATGTACTATTACAATTTACAATTTAGGCATTTAGCAGACTCTCTTGATCCGGAGCCACTTACAATGGTGAAAAGTTTACAATTTAATCAGGATTTACAATACATTTTACAAGATACAATGAAGCGCTAAATATATTAGGCAACCTATATCATTAAGTCAAGGTCAAGGTCAAGGTAAACTTTATTGTCCACGAGGGAAATTTGTCTTGGGCTTACACCCTACTACAGCCATACATAGAACATCAGAGACAAGCACAGACACAACAGTGACACAACATTACACAATGGTACAGGGTCGTCTTAAGTGATCGCTACTGTTTCAAAGCCTCATTCAGCATTTTAGTTGATGCTGGTACAAATGACCTTTTAAACCTGATGTATTTCCACTTTGGTTCTTTATACCTTCTCCCAGATGGTAGAAGTATGAACTCTCCATTTAAAACATGGGTAGCATCAGCGACAATCTTTTGATCCTGTTTCAGTGTAGACTGCTCATAAATAGACTGCAGGGAGGGGAGTTGTCTAACTCCCCCCTAGGTAAGTCATTGCAGCAAGTACTGTGTTGGTATGCAATACAAGTGCTATGGGCTGAGATGGAGTCTGAAGAGGTGTGTTTTCAGACTGCGAGGATAGGTAGTGAGTGTGTTTTGAGTTTTGGGGCCAGGAGGGAGAAGAGCTTGGGGCGCGTGGAGCGTTGTCCAGGC
>CM076979.1:1535566-1538066 GCA_039105355.1 Benthosema pterotum
TTTGGAGATGGATAGATAGATGTAGTGATAGCAGACAGGCAGGCAGGCAGGCAGGCAGGTAGACAGGCAGGCAGGCAGGGCAGGCGGGCGGGCAAGCAGGCGGGCGAACGGTCGGGCGGGCAGGCAGGCAGGCGGACAGAAAAGGCGTGTATCATTTTATTCGAACCACAAATGAGACACATTTGATTTCTGCAACACTCTCTCTCTCTGTCCTTATTCAAGTACTTTTTTCAGATATTTGTACTTTTGCGTAATATTTCCAATTTCAGTTTTTATATGGTTAAAAAAGCAAATAGTATTTGTGCGTTATTTCTTAAGTTGCATCGTTTTTGTTCACCACAAGACATGATTTCACACATTTTCCAACAGCATGGTTAAGAGTATGTTTTGCACTCCGTCCATCCGTCCGTCCATCCATCCGTTTGTGTGTCCGTTATCAGCTAATCTCCGGCCTTGTTCCTCTTTCAGGCTTAATGAACAGCAGACGGAGCGCTCAGTTTCTGGCCCCTCAATGTCGCAACTCTTCTATTAGATGGCTCCGGTTTGTGCATTGCACATGCACGTGCACTCATAGAGTATAATCTATGTTGTGTGACGGTGTTGTGCACGCAGACGTCTAATCTCACACCAGTCACGTCCATGGCACCTCTCTAGCCAACACACAAGAGCAGTTTGAATGAACTGAAACCAACACTCCCCAGAACAACATGTTTGGAGATTTGCTGGGTGCGTCCACTCCCAATGTTTGTAAACAAATAATCGGTCTATACCATTAAGCAACCACTCCAGGGCCTGTTTTGGTTCCCTATGTACTCGTGTACACCTGTCCCTATGTGTACACCTCACTATGTTTACAGTTTCAACAGGTGTATTGGTTTCACCAATACAGAGTACACACACAGGCACCGCTCACAATGGTGTCATTTTTGGTATGTCTGGTTTACATATATTTGGTTCTAGTGTGGGTGTGGGAGAGTTGGCCGCTGGTCTAGTTTACGGCTCATTGTTTGGATAACGTTTTAGTGTTTCGTTTGGTCTGTGTTTAGGTTTGGTCTAGCGCAGCGCTTGGTCTTTGTTTGGCTTTCGTTTCTGTTGTGTATCGCATTGGTTTTGGTGGTTTAGAGATAAGAAGGGCTGGGTTGTGCCAATAGCATCCAGGCTGGGAGCTCTATCGCTTCTCGGTTTTGCTCTTGCGTTTATTTTGAAACCTGGACGTTTGGTTTTACTCTGACTTCTCATAAAAGCTTGTTGTCGGTGACTCCCTGGTCTTTCATGGCGTTGTTGTTCTCGTGTCATTATGTTTTCTGTCTCAGGCTGAAGCTGAACACCATGGATGTTTACAGAGACGTAACTGTGTTTACATGTCGCCGCTGTCATTGTAATTATGTCTAAAAACTGTTGCGCCTTTTTGGAACGAGAGAACCTCTGCACCAGTCGTTCCGATGTAGTCATGTATTCCAGGGGTTTTCAACCTTTTTGACACTAGGGACCACCATTTATTCAGCATTTGAGCCACGGACCATCATTTGATGACATTTTAGCCCCAAAGAACTAAGATTAAAGAATTCTTTTGGTTTTGTCCACAATTCCAGGCTGGATTTTGCAAACAAAACAGTGTAGACATCTTAACTCATTGAGCTCATTCAGATGATGAATGTTTTAACTCTTGAGAGTGTTACACCTGGTTAACCAACTTTCCATCATTTAGCCTGGGGACCACCTGGAACCCTCTCACCTGTTGAAAACCTCTGATGTATTCAGTCGCAACTCGCAAGCTCTCTTGTTAATATTTTTTATTGGGTAAACCTAAAACAAAAAAAGTCACACTCACACTTTAACCGTTTGCAGTTGTATTGATTTGTATACTGATTTAACCTACATATTCTCTGATTGATTGATCAATCCGATTAATTGATAAATTGGCCTGGGGCCATTTTTGATTCTTTGTCTCCATAAAGTATCCATTAATTTCTGAAAACATTGAGAGTCCATGAATATTATTATTATTATTATGCATTTTGCTTGATTAAAACATTTTACAAACAAGAAGGTGAAGGCCTCTTGAACCCACAACCTCCGCAGTGGCTCTGAATGCCTTGAGTCCCCAAACGTATTGCTTTTTGCCATGAGAAAAGCAGAGCCAAGCCCTGCTCTATCAGGGCAGCACCAACACCATGGCTAGTAGGAACGGACTTACAGTATGACGCTCTGATTCTGTTCGTAAAAAGGGAAGCAAACGGCAGAATCATCAACATGTGCCAACACCACCGCCCAGAGGAAAAAATGCTTTAAGCTCAGGAGCGTCTCTTGAGCAAACACGTTTATTCAGGGGCGGATCTAGGCATGGGCACGGGGGGGGGGTGGCCCCCTAAATGCCCAGTCTGCCCCACCAAACATGATGGCATGCAAAACAACCCAAGATATTTCAGTGCTTATATAGTATAGTATTTGAAGCACTACTGAAAATGGTATGGGGACGGCTTCATCGCCCGGGCGATGA
>CM076979.1:1543066-1563066 GCA_039105355.1 Benthosema pterotum
TTTAGTTTTTGTTTGCTTGACCCCTGGAAGGGCAGCAGTTCAACCTGAAGAGAGGCTGATTATCCTGCAGGGGAGGGAGTTGGTAGCCGACAGAACGTATTTAGACTGCTGCTACTACTGCTACTGTAAACACCAACTGGTTCACTCAACCCAGATCAGCTGTTTGAAATACGTTGGACTGGCTAGTTCCGCCGGCTTTATGTTGATCTCTGATAGACGGACAGACGGACGGACTAGCCTCAATCTCCAGGCTCTCATCCGCGCTGTGAGATAAGAGCCTGGATTCACGGTGCCCCAAAGCCACTGATGGAAGTCGGGACTTCCGGAAGTTCCGGTCAGTTAACTTCCGCCGGAAGTTGCCATTAGTCAGGAATCAGGATGCGGTGCTCCCGCAAAATGAATACCCCACGGAAACATTTTATTTCTCCCGTAGTTTCTCTGGGGACTGCAAAGCTGTTGTAAATGTTTAAAAGATGAAATTGTGCACTTTGCACACTTTTATAACTGCTGCTTTGATCGTTTTTTTCTAAAAATAACATTGAACAAGTCAAGTCGCTAGTGAGGACTGAACAGGGTTGTTTCTCTGGAAGAAGATAGTGAATCTTCTTCAACAAATCTTCTTCAACTAATCTTACTTATATTGGTTTAAACCCTGTGGAAATGTTGTATTTAGTCTTAGAATCCATTGCAAACTCCCTCTCTCCCTCTGTCCATGTTTTGTCGGATTCTAGTCCACACATTACCATGACCCCAATTCCATGTCCCATAAAATGCTGTAATATTAGCAACATCTCCTTGGCATTTTTATGTTATATATATATGCTGGTTAAGTCTGTCTTATTATGTTCCTGGTTTCCCCTACATAATATAGATTACATTTGTTACATGTGATTAGATAGAAACAGTTTTTTGTGATCACTGTTATGTTTTGTCTTATTTCCAGTGATGGGGATAACGCCGTTATCAATAACGACGTTACCTAATCAGATTAGTTTTATTAGTAACGGAGTAACCTAACGAGTTATTTTTGCAATTTAGTAGTTAGTTACTTAGTTACATTTCCAAAAAAGTAACTCGTTACTATAGTTCGTCGCAATTCATTTTCTTGAGATTGCCCGGTGTTGTAGTCTATATTCCTCCTTCTGTTATGGTAGAATAAGCCGACTGCGCGTTGTGGCTTCATCCTTCTGCGAGTGATGTGCGTAGTTTACATTTTCTGTCTGCACATCCTGTAAGTCCGCCTAAGAAATAAAAGTAAACCTACTGTCTAGCTAGTGTCTAGTTATACTCTAGTATGAATCTTTTATTTTGAAAGGAAGAGGAAGAGGAAGTCCGCTGGCTGCTTGCATAGTGACACAGCTACTGTAGGCGCGACTTGCTAAAAGTCTTGTAAACAATGACGCTGTACACTTTGGATTAATTTTTGGATTAACACGCGATTGGGAATCGGCTATAAACTCTGGCTGCGTTATTAGGTGAGTAATGTTTAATTCATTGTTTGGCCGCCGTGCCTTGTCTTATACTACTGTCTTGTTCATAGGCTGGGTTACGATGGGAAGAGATTGAGAAGCCTGCAGGTCTGCAGCCTGACCTGCAGAGCTGGTTGTTGTCATCGCAGTGTGGAGAGGACTGGTTGTACCGCGTACAACATAATATTGTCTGTAGGCTTACTGTGCATCTGAGATGCATAGCCTACTTTGTAGCAACCTAGTTCATAGTGGGTGACATGTTGTCAGTATTGTTGTTGTTGGTGGTGGTTTCCATGTGCGCAACGTGGAGTGCGACTAATGCACTGGTAATACAATGCAACTAAATTGTGCATACGTTAAAAACAAAGAGAAAAGAGAGTATTTTAATTGTGTTCAGGAACGGAAAATAACGGAAAATAATCTATTACGTTACTTTTTATAGAAAGTAACTTGTAACTTAACGAGATTAGTTTTAGGGGGCAGTAGTCCAATAACCTAACGTCGTTAGTTTATAAAGTAACGATACCCAACACTGTTTATTTCTATCATGGTGTTCGTTGATCTAGGCATAGGCTCTACTGAGGTTATGTTTTGGTGTATGGTAACTTCAATGTTTTGTATCTTACAACATTTTGTATGAGTACAATACAGAGAATGTTTGCATTCGCCATCTTTGTTGAAGAAGAGTCTATCTATGTCTGAGATAACTAATCTTACTTATCTTTAATAGTGGTTTAAGCCCTGTAGAAATGTTGTATTAAGTTTTAAAATCAACGGTCCAGACAAATTTATAACGGCCGCAACCCCTGTCACTACGTACGTCGTGGTCGCAAACTGATTCCTCTGTCTCTCCTTTTTCTGCGGTTATCATGACCAATTGCAAAGATGATTCATAAGTGAGATGACACCACAGCTTTTGACAGCGTTCCTGATGATTTTTTATTTCTTTTTTAATGGTTTTATTTCCACAAGAGACATTAGTGACCGGATAGTGACTCATGACTTCTACGGAAACAATCACAGATATTAAAAACACAATGTACTCTGAAACAGTTCTGAGCACTTCTGCTTCTGAGTGTCTTCAGGAAGGAAACCTGTGCCCTGTGTCAGAAGCTTCTTAATAATCTCTCAGTCAAACTAATTAGACTTTAAGAGATACGGTGCATGGGTGTGTCAGTGTCACTCCCACATGCGCTCAAGGAGGGACTGTTTGTCTTCTGACTGTTATCTATTCTACAGTGTAACTAATAACCACAACTGGGGGACGAAAAAATACATAAAAATAAAAAGACACGGCAAGCGTTGTACGGTATGTTCTGTTTGGAAACCAAAACACAAAACACAAAACACTTTTATATTGGTGGGATTAAGACATGCAGCCAAGCCAAGTTTAACAGGCGTGTTCAGGGGCGGAGGTGACAGGTGAAGTCTGGGGTGACTTCATCGCCCCCATACCATCGGTTACAGGACTTTTATTAGTCAAGAAAAGCATCAATAATAACATCAGTTGTTGTTGAAGTTGCAACAGACACGCAGCATGCATAAAGCTAAAGGTGTGACTCAGAGAGTTTTTTGTTTTCAATGATGAAATGTTGTTGGTTCAGTGGTGACGAACAATAGCAGTTACTAAGTAGCAGTAGTATTGTTTCAAATCATTTTAAAGCACTTTAATTTGAAATATCTTAGGTTGTTTTGCATGCCATTGTGTTCGGTGGGGCAGAGTGGGCATTTAGGGGGATTGCACCCCCCCCCCCCCACACACACACACACATATCCATGCCTAGATCCGCCCCTGGGCTTGTTGATCCGCCTCATGTGCTTGGGGGTCAGAAGGGTGTCTATAATGAATCACCCCTGATCCATGTTGTTCGGATTGATGCTCCTCCACCATGCACGTGAAAACTGTCATTTATTTTTGCCATCGTTGTTCTCTTTTTTAGGCCGTCTGAATCTGATGCAGCGTTTACGCAACACCACTCCATACACACACACACACACACACACACACACACACACACACACACACACACACACACACACACACACACACACACACACACACACACACACACACACACACACAAGCCGGCCCTGCCCTGCAATGTTCCACGGAATCTCTGCACACATGGCTTTCCCACAATGATCGACCACGCCTGTGTGTGTGTGTGTGTGTGTGTGTGTGTGTGTGTGTGTGTGTGTGTGTGTGTGTGTGTGTGTGTGTGTGTGTGTGTGTGTGTGTGTGTGTGTGTGTGTGTGTGTGTGTGGTGAGAGCAGGGTGTGAATCTCACACAGACACACACCTCCCCTCGGGGTCATGACTGAGGTCAAGAGGGAGAAGGGAGGAGCCTCCCCCTCCCCCTCCCCCTCCCCCCCTCCCCCTCCCCCTCCCCTCCAATTAGGACACTAATGTGATCTCTGTCTGTCTGTGAGAGTGACCACATCCAAACCCTTCATTTAGTGCAGTGGTTTTCAACCTTTTTCATACCAGGGCCCACTATTTATTCAGCATTTGATCCACGGACCACCATTTGAGGACATTTTAGCCCCCCAAAACCCCAAAACTAAAGATTTATTTTGGTTTTAGTCACAAGTCCAGGCTGGATTTGGGGGAAAAACAGTCAAACATATACAGACCAAAATGACCATTAATCTTCTACATTCTCTAGTTGTGTAGACCTATGTAGGCCAATTCAGATGATAAATATTTTAACTCTTGAGAGTGTAAACATGAAACCAAATGGACCCGCAAGGGTCCATTTGGTTTCATTTTTATGCTCTCCAAAGAGTTACATCTGGTTTACCAACTGTCCATGATTTAGCCTGGGGACCCCCTGGAACTCTCTCAAGGACCGCTGGTGGTCCCCAGTCCACTGATTCAGAGGAACAGAAGTACTGCGGGGCGTTGTATACGGGATGAAACGGCAGTTAGCAGATTATTAACAGCCTGTTGGCCAATAATATTACTTATAGAGTAATACTGTATCTTTACTTTACTATGACCCCTTAGAAAAAGTAATCATTTACTAACTTTACTTATTACTTGAATCAAGGAATAATATATTACATATTACAATATTACTTCCCCAAGCCCCCCCCACCACCACCTGTGAAAGGTTAGAGATGTCCAACACAATCTGTTTAGTGACAACTTGCGACAACTGCAATATGTCATGTGTGCAGAATGCTGCAGTCAGGATCAGGATCTACAAACTACTGCATATCTCTGTTGTTATCTGTTGATAGCTTGTAGATCTGTTCTATTTTCACATGCAACGATAAGCTCAAAAGTATAAGTATAATAAGTATAATGAGGCATGTTTTGGCAGGGTATAACATATAACTTACTATGCATTTTGTCAGAGTAATATCTTTACTTTGGCTGGAAAATGTAATAATATTACAGTAACATGTAATACTAGAAACAAAATTTCTAAGAAATTTTACTGTGTGCCTGCCACTCGCCAAGTGTGTGCAAACTTTCGCGGGAGTTGGCATGCTAACATGCTATGCTAACGTAGTAGCAAACCCTAAATAGTATCGACCAATCAGAATGGGGGGGCGGGGCTAAGGTACACCAATCAACGTCAGGGACTCATTACCCGAGTCCAATGATGCCACCCATATGTCTCTATCACATAGCATTGAGGAGTTATGGCAGGAAATAGTATCGACCAATCAGAATAGGGGGCGGGGCTAAGGTACACCAATCAACGTCAGGGACTCATTACCCGAGTCCAATGATGCCACCCATATGTCTCTATCACATAGCATTGAGGAGTTATGGCAGGAAATAGTATCGACCAATCAGAATAGGGGGCGGGGCAAAGTTACACCAATCAACGTCAGGGACTCATTACCCGAGTCCAATGATGCCACCCATATGTCTCTATGACATAGCATTGAGGAGTTATGGCAGGAAATAGTATCGACCAATCAGAATAGGGGGCGGGGCTAAGGTACACCAATCAACATCAGGGACTCATTACCCGAGTCCAATGATGCCACCCATATGTCTCTATCACATAGCATTGAGGAGTTATGGCAGGAAATAGTATCGACCAATCAGAATAGGGGGCGGGGCTAAGTTACACCAATCAACGTCAGGGACTCATTACCCAAGTTTAATGATGTCACCCATATGTCTCTATCACATTGAGGAGTTATGGCAGGAAATAGATGATACAGGAGAGAGAGGATGTTTGACTTGCCAATGTGTGTGTGCGTGAGTGTGCGTGAGTGTGCATGTGTGCTTGCGTGTGTGTGTGTGTGTGTGTATGTGTGTGTGCGTGTGTATATGTGTGTGCGTGTGTTGCTGCATGCGTGTGCGCGCGCGCGCACACACACTCCATATTTGGTATGTCTAACCCCATGGAGAACTCCATGAGCAAGTACACTATGCAGCAAAGCATAGACTGGAGAGGAGAGCATGTGTGTGCGTGTCTCTGCGCGCGTGTGGCTAGTGGCAGCCATCTAATTAGGGCCTAATCTGTTACACCTGTGTTCAGTGAGTCAGTACAGATACTATTGTCCATTAGTTTAAACAGAGAGTCAATGGGTTGTACTGTCTTGGAACGAAGGCCTCTCACGCAAAAACTAAAACTCGTAAGCGATTACTTTTTTCGATGTGGGCGTTACGACTTCGCAAGCTATGTTGTGTGCGATCGTGGTATTGGTACGATAAAAGACGTGGTCGTGAGAGCGATTTAAGAATTTGCGTTTGAAAAGAAACGTCAGACGCCAAAATGGAGCACATTACAATGTAATTAATATGGAGACGGGAGGTTACGTCATCTCGCTCTGAGGCCCGTAGGACCGGTTCTGTACCTGACTGGGTTTTGTTGGTCACATTGGGTGAAAGGCGAGAAGTTTGTCTACAAAATGTCCGAAAACCACGCATGTAAAGCGAATATTGTGGCCGTGAGGACGATTTGTTCGGTCATGACCCGAACCTCGAGACACTGCATCTCGCACTCTGTTTCACTCGCTCACTGGTCGTGCGAGCCTCTAAGCTCCGCTAAATTCTCGAACCATGCACACTTTGAACTGCGATAGCGGACAAACCACGCAACATATTTGAATACCGTCTGAACCGTGACGAAGTCGAGAGCCGCGTCTGCTGTTTAAAGTTAAAATCGTGTTTCTACGCCACAGTGTGCCAGAGTAATGTGGCTCCAAATAAGCGCTTCTTTTTCTGATGTTTTCGGTGTGCACCCATTCATTTCGAATGGGGATTTTTTGCGTCGTTTATTGCGAATTACGTTGGCACGGTAACGCGTATCGGAAAGAAAAGCACAAGCACATCTTTCCCGGCCGAGCCGCACGTTTCGATGTATATATTGCGGGGATTGTGCAAACCGTGCGGCCGGCCATAGCGGTCAAAATTTCGGATATAAATATGAGTGATTATGGATTAAGTTGACGAATCTCAAACTGTGTGCTTCTGCCATACTGGCAGGCACACAGAATTATAATTAGTTAGTGCCCAACACTGTTAACAGCTCATCAACCATGCGACAGTAATAGTATACATGTAGTGTGGCAGAATATGGAGTGAGCGTGGATGCCACATGTTAGAGCAGCGGTGGGCAATTATTTTTCCCAAGGGGCCAAATGAGATACATAAAATATTGTGGAGGGCCAAGACTAAAGGCTGAACTAAAGTCTAAAAGTGAGAGTAAGAACAACCATTTTTACACCAGGGCCCTCTATTTATTCAGTCTTTGAGCCACGGACCAACATTTGATGACATTTTAGCCCCACAGACCCAAAACTAAATTTTCCACAATTGCAGGCTGGATTTCACAAACAAAACAGACAAACATAGATCAAAAATAACCATTCTTTGACATTCTCTGGCTAATTCAGACGAATATTTTAACTCTTGGGAGTGTAAACGTGAAACCTTAATGGACCCGCAAGGGTCCATTTGGTTTCATTTTTATGCTCTCAAAGAGTTACATCTGGTTAACCAACTTAATTTCCATATTTAACTGGAACTCTCTCAAGAAGCACTGGTGGTCCCCGGAACACTGGTTGAAAACCACAGTACCCTTTCACAGGCCAGTCAGAGTCAGCCAAAGGGCCACATTTGGCCCCCGGGCTGCATAATGCCCAGGTATGTGTTAGAGCATTTGAACGGACTGCTGTCAGTCACAATGTGGGACATGCCCATGGGGCTCAGTTTTATGGGACACGTAAACAAAAAGTCTTGTAAATGAGGGTCTGTCCCACACAAAGAGGGACATAAGGGACAATCTGTCTGTGTCTTTGTCTCTCTCTCATTTCAATTCAATTTCAAATCAAAAGCATTTATTGCCGTGAAGAAAGGGTTGTGTTGCATCTGCAGTCATTCTCCTGAGTGACAGACAACTCACACATCTCACTGCTGTGTTTGCAGCTGTATTCTGTCTCTCTCTCTCTGTCTGTCTCTCTCTCTGTCTCTGTCTCTGTCTCTCTCTCTCTCTCTCTCTCTCTCTCTCTCTCTCTCTCTCTCTCTCTCTCTCTCAGTCTCTCTCTCCCAGCTGTTGTCATGTGTCAGTATGCTGTTGGGTTGAGTGCAGGGGAGGGGGCCGTTTATGTGTGTGCGTGTGTTTGTGTGCACACTTTCTTCTCTGTGTGTGTGTGATGTGGTCCAGTGGTCTCAACCCCTCTTATTATAGCAGGGAGTTGTCCTGTATGCGTGCGCGCGGACACACACACACACACACACACACACACACACACACACACACACACACACACACACACACACACACACACACACACACACACACACACACACACACACACACACACACACACATGACCCTGCATGCTGACACACATATGCATGCATGCAAACTAATGCAAGACAACTCTTAGCCTAACAAATAATTAGAAAAATGTTCTTCTTTGTAATTATTTGATCAGTCCAAAATATTGTGGTTGTAATCATTGTCACGACCCAAACTGGCTTTGTGCAATGCAAAAGATAATAAACAAATAATAAAAATGGTAAGAATTCACTTCGCATGAGTGTGGGACTGCAGAGCTCCATTCCGCTATAGCTTGAACTCGACTACCGAACAAACTCGCAACAATTTACATCGGGACAATAAACACGATTGTCTCATCTCTGTAACGCCCGGGACTCAAACTCGAGTCTCCTGCGTGAAAGTCCAACATATAACCACTAGACCAGGGGTCTAGTGGTTTTACAGAACTCCATTTCTAGTCCACACAACATCTCTAAGGTATATTAATGACAGTAAACTGAGTAAATCTTTGAAAATGGGTGGTTCAGATTGAAAGCTCCACCTCTGATAACTGCTGGGCTTTTTTGACATGGCCAAGTGCTACTTCAACTGGCAACTGTCAGACAGCATAAACCGATTTGGGTGACTGAAATTTCTATTTATTTTGGTGTGGATCACCCCAGTGTGTGTATGTAATAATGCTACAGCCACTGAGCCACTAGGGCTGTGTTCTGGAGCCACATGCGGCTCCTGAGCCGCAGGTTGTTGACCCCTGCACTAGACCAAAGGGACATCCTCTTGGTCCGGGGGCAGATACTAGACTTTGGAGGCCATCACGACAGAGGCTGTAGCCATCCTGCTACATCTACACCATCATCACGCATTTCCACGAGTCACCAATTCCACCGTAACACCGCCATGCTGGTGAGTCAGCGATCGCACGTGGCAGAGATTTTGGGCGTGTTTGAATTTGGCTTATAAAGGCCAAGGTTGGACCAGCCTGGCATGAAGCAACGAACATAGGCTATACATGCTCCTCCAGTGCTTCTGGTGGGTCCAGTTTGGGTGTTTTCGGGGGATATAATAGAGGATTCTGTATGGTTTCAGTGTCTTTAGACAATGGAGAGTTCATGCTGACTCATTGCAGTGCGCGGGGATACTGCAACTGCTACCTGTCAATCAACAGGGCGGGGGTGGGGCCAGGGGCGGATGTAACATTTCCCAATTAGGGGGCAGGAGAAAATGGTATGGGGGTGGCCCCCATACCATTTTCTGATACAGGACTTTTGTTAGGCAAATAAAGCATAATAACATCAGTTGTTGTTGTTGAAGTTGCAACAGACACGCAGCATGCATAAAGCTAAAGGTCTGACTCAGAGAGTTTTCTGTTTTCAATGATGAAATGCTGTTGGTTTAGTGGTGCCACAGCTGTAGTTAGTTAGTAGCAGTAGTAGTGTTTCAAATCATTTTAAATAAGCACTTTAATTTGAAATATCTTGGGTTGTTTTGCATGCCATCATGTTTGCTGGGGCAGTCTGAGCATTTATGGGGGCATTGACCCCATGCCTGACCATGCCTAGATCCGCCCCTGGGTGGGGCCATGCAGGTAGACGACGGTGAGTCATATTAACTGTCACACCTGTACTGCGTTGCCTGAAATGAGACAACCTGCTGGTAATGACGCAAAACTCAACAGGGTTGAAGTTAGGCACAATGCACAGCGACCATATTTGAAAGAAATGTGTTCCTTATACTTCCTTCTCGCAGGTGTTATATTACTGAAGAGAGGCAGGGCTTGACACTAACACTTGCCCGCTTGCCCGGGGTAAGTAAAAAAATGGTCGGGCAAGTGAAGACTGCTACCTGGTTGCCTGATCGGGCAAGTGTGCAACTTAGTGCACTATAACACAACACAAGATAAATTTGTCTTGAATGTGGTCATTGCACTCTACCTCTGTGTCTCTCCCTGCTTTCTAGATATCCACAATTCCAGGCTGGATTTGGGAAACAAAAAGGGCAAATTAACATATACATCAAAATGACCTAATCTTCTACATTCTCTAGTTGTGTAGACCTGGGCTAATTAAGATGATGAATTTTAATTTTTAAAAAGTGTAAAAATGTGTAAAAATGAAACCAAATGGACCCGCAAGGGTCCATTTGGTTTCAATGTGAGGGCAAGTAGTTCTCAATGTGAGGGTAAGTAGAACCTGACTTGCACTTGCCCGATGGGCAAGTGCCTCCGAGACCTTAGTGTCAACCCCTGAGAGGGTTCTGTTCCGTTTAGATATAGCACGGCCAATTCCCGAGCGATTTGCTTTTAACGACCTCCCGTAACACTGCTTTATGGGTTACTTTTTCTACGGGGTCATAAGAAAAATGAAGATATTACTCTCTTCGGCAATATTTCCCAACTCTGGTGGCTAGTTACTTTTTGCAATATTTTGACAACAGTGAATGTGAGAAAAAACAAGGACCCGAGATAGTCGAGTCCCCAAGCCAACATAGGCCTACTGTACAAAAGAATACCAAAGAATCATAATCTGAGCATTGAAACCTCATGCAAACTAGCACACAAGGTGTTATCCTGCAGGCATCTGTCTAAATAGCACGCTTTTAAGTACATTTGCATGTTCTGGTATCAACAAAGCACTCCTGATGTGATTTTCCCAGGTGTTTCGCTCCTAATTCCTGCATGCTGATCAGACAAGTTTCTTTTTTTCTCCTTTTTTTTCCCCCTGATGACAACAATAAGCGTAATGAAATGTTCTCTGTGAGTCACGCTGCTCCGTGGCACGCGAGCTTCACATGAGAGCAGCGTGGTAGAGGCATGCACGTGCGGACGCGCGCGCACGGTGGTTGTGCAGGCGCACATGATAGGGGGGAGCATTGTGCAACCGCCGAGCCTCGTGTTAGACATGAAAGTGTAAACGGCAGACAGGGTGGGGGCAACCGCTGCACGGAGCGGGAGAAAGGAAGAAAAAAGAAAGAAAGAAAGAGACAAGAGACGAGCGGGAAGTAGAGGAGGGAAAGTTTAAGTAAAGTGCATTTACCCCAGGACTGGAAGTTTGTGGAACGTTGCGCTGCAATGTTGAGGCAAAGGGGCACTATACAGTAGGTCAGGGGTGCCCAACCTTTTTTGACCCAAGATCTACTTTTCAGCAGCCAACCACTCCGGGATCTACCAGTCCAATATCAACATTTCAAACCGCATGCATCGTTGCCAGCCTGAAATACCTTCACAAAAACACAACACTACTTTGTTTTACCACTTTACTTTATGTCCATATAAGCATAAAGTACAACACTAAAGTAGGCCTGCAACAGTACAACATAAGTACAACAGACTTGGACAAACACTGCCATTGCAAATGCAATCATAATAAGAACAGTCCATCACAAATTGCAGAACAATACTCTTGACATTTTCTTTTCCAGACCCCCCCCCCCCCCATCCCCCGAGATCTACTCGTGATCAGGCCGAGATCTACCGGTAGATTGCGATCTACTGGTTGGGCTCGCCTGCAGTAGGTCTTCAGTTGAATACGCGAAGGCTCGGCCCTAATAATAGTCGGACCGGCCTGAGCGTTGCAACATTGAAGGGGTCAGAAAACTGACCTCTCTGGAGACAAAGGAGGGACATTTACAATTTGAGCTAATATAAACGTTTGCTTGCTCCTCTCGTCGCTTCTACTTTGATGCTGCAGCTGTTTCCCTGCAGACACACCCTTGCTTTGTCCTGCAGACGGTCCAGAACTTTGTTGTTGTCAACAAATCGGAAACCGAATGGACCCTTGCGGGTCCATTTGGTTTCATTTTTACACTAAAATATTCATCTGAATCATGCCAAAGTCTACACAACTAGAGAATTATTCATCTGCATGTTTGACCGTTTTGTTTCTGAAATCCAGCTGGAATTGTGGACAATAAAAGCAAAAGAAATCCTTAGTTTTTGCTCTGCGGGGCTAAAATGTCCTCAAAGTTTGAAAACCCCTGATTTAAACGGTGGACATTCTGCATAATAATGAGTATGTTGGGCACTTTAAATGGAGGATTTACTGTATATGAGTCCCTTTGCAACACCAGAGTGTTAAGATTTCTTTCGGAATGTACTTTTTACTTAAATGAGTACTTCTCAAACCCAGACCCCTCCCGCCATACTTCAAAGAGGAAAGGGAGAGCCAAGAGAAAGAGAGAGCGGGGAAGGGGGGGAATAAAGAGAAGATGAGAGAGAGAGAGAGAGTTTAGTCGGTGGAGATAAATGGTCGGCACAGCATTTGATGTGGATGATGAAGATGTTATTGTTTGCGTTAGTCACCGCGAACGGACCTTTCATCGCGTGCACTGTGTGTGTGTGTGTGTGTGTGTGTGTGTGTGTGTGTGTGTGTGTGTGTGTGTGCACTGTGTGTGTGTGTGTGTGTGTGTGTGTGTGTGTGTGTGTGTGACTCACAGCCCATGTGAAGCTGCTCCAGGCTGATACTCCTGCAGAAAACACACGCTACTCTCACGCACCTGACAAACAGACCAGTGAGTGGTCTGTCTGTCTGTCTGTCTGTCTGTCTGTCTGTCTGTCTGTCTGTCTGTCTGTCTGTCTGTCTGTCTGTACCTGTCTGTCTGTCTGTCTGTCTGTGTGTCTGTCTCCTGTCTCTGTCTTTGAAAAGCATGCATGACTGAAGACCAAACAATCTCCCTTGCCTGCAAAAGAGAAATTCAACCGTGCGAATGCATATGATGCAGCGAGAGTTGTGGTGAGGAAACACAACCCAATACCTTACATAATATAATAGTCCTACATAATGGTATAAATAATAGTACAAATGAATCAAATTTAGTTACAGATAAACCACTAGAGCCAAAAGTATATAAGATCATGTATACCGAATGTTAATTCAAGCAAAGCCGAAGTAAGTCAGAGTAGATTTTAAGAGTAGATTTTAATACTTACGATGAAGAATGCAAGTCACAGGATACATGACATGGACAGACCAGAAACAAACAGGAATGACAAAGTATAAGCTGATCAAGCTTTTGATCTGTATGTTTGACTGTTTTCTCCCAAATCCAGCCTGGTATTGTGGACAAAGGCAAAAGAAACCTTTAGTTTTGGGGTTTGTGAAGGTTGAAAAGTTTGAAAACCACTGCTATAGGGAGTGTTGACAGGTGGAGGTGATGAGGTGGTTGGAGACAGGTGAGGTGAATGCAGGGTGGAAGGTATAATGTGGGAGGAGCAAGATCTGACATGACCTGTGGTGAACCCATAGAGTAATAAAATTACAGAGACCGGACTGGAGCGATAGCCCCGCCCCCTTGCCGTTCATTTCAATACAAGTTGCTCATTGGCGCTTTGAAGCACCCGGAAGACCACCGGAAGTGCGCCTATTTCCGCATTTGGACACCAAAATTTGGTGTCCAAATGCGGAAGTATTTCTCCATGAACGCGCCCGAAGCAAGGGATTATGGGAACCATGAACGAGCGCCGTCGCGCACGAGCAAAGGAAAAAAACATCAAAAAGCATCAAAAAACAAGCTTGTGGGTTTGCATTGAGCTTATTATCTGTCATATAATACATCCGTTGTGTTTTGAGAGGTAGTATATGACGTGAGGACCGCTGGTTTATTCAGAAAACAACTTAAAAACAAACTGTCCTGTCCACGTGCACAAAGCAAACGAGCGTGCGTGCTCTCAGGGCGTTCGTGCATGAATTCCACCCGCCTGCAGTACCAAACTTGGCCACCAGGGATCGTTGCTTCAAGCCTGGAGCCACTATCTGGGGCCGTGGGTGAACCAGACTCTGACAGGGCCTACAGACTGCACAAAGTGCACATTCCAAGGTTCGGCCAAGCTGTGACGTCACGTCCTGCATTTTTGAATGGGTGTCAATGACTGTATGAAACCCAATGGACCCGCAAGGGTCCATTGGGTTTCATTTTATGCTCTCAAAAACTTACATCTGGTTAACCAACTTTGCACCATTTAGCTGGGGACCACCTGGACCTCTCTCAACCACTGGTGGTCCCCGGACCACTGATGAAAACCACTGATCTTACCTTTCATTGGGTGGGCAGGATGCACATCTGGGTGGGATGGATGAAATACGTGCGATTGTGAGCGAATAACTATATTCCCTGTAACGATGACAAGGCAACGATGACGAGTCATATTTCCAGTGCAACGCAGCGCGTGCGTGGCGGCGGTCATATTGCTTTCACAGCATATTTTTTTATTAACGCGTGACTTCTGTGCCCCAGCTAAAACTAAGCATTTTCCGTCAATCAGACAAGAAAAAACAACAACACAGTGACGTACTGACGTACTGTGTGTGGTCAATCGGATCAGGTCCAATCAATGACCATGTTTTGGTTCTAGTTGCGCCCCTCCCTCCCCCTCCGAGGTGATGTTGAAACTGAGCCACTGGCAGGGGCGGATGTAACATTTTCCAGGAGAAAATGGCATGCCTTTTTGGTTACAGTACTCCTATTAGGCAAGTAAAGCATCAATAATAACATCAGTTGTTGTTGAAGTTGCAACAGACACGCAGCATGCATAAAGCTAAAGGTCTGACTCAGAGAGTTTTCTGTTTTCAATGATGAAATGCTGTTGGTTTAGTGGTGACACAGCTGTAGTTAGTTAGTAGCAGTAGTAGTGTTTCAAATAATTTTAAGTATGAGCACTTTAATTTGAAATATCTTGGGTTGTTTTGCATGCCATCATGTTTGGCGGGGCAGACTGGGCATTTAGGGGGGCAATGCCCCTCCGTGCCCACGGTGCCCATGGCTAGATCCGCCCCTGGCCACTGGCTGTGCCATTAGTCAAGTTCCTCTGTTTTGAAGCTACTTAGAATTTCACATACGCAGTTTGCGAGTCTTGAGCAACGCTCCACGAGGCCAGGCAGGCGTGCTGCGGTGACTCAGCACAGGCGTGAACCTCGCCCAGGTTTAGTCAGGGGTTGTGTCACGGCATGACACTGCAGCATGGGCTGTACGGGATCAATCCATTGTCCAATGTATGTTGTTGTCCTTTTTTCCCTTTTCTTTTAAGGAATAGTGCCGTATTTTCCGGACTATAAGGCCCGCAGTTAAAATCCTTTAATTTTCTCAAAAAACAACAGTGCGCCTTATTATTAACATAGAGTAGAAGCTATGCAGTGAAACTACTGCATAAGAGCCTTTAATATATATATATATATATATATATATATATATATATATATATATATATATATATATATATATATATATATATATATTAAAGGCTCTTAAGTGCGCCTTATGGTCCCGAAAATACAGAACTATTCCTTAAAAAAACAAAAAAAAAAAAAAAAAAAAAAAAACATGCATTGGGCAGTTGATTAGCAGTGAGTGTAATGTGCAACATTGTTCTCTCAGTCGACAGTAAACAAACCAACATACAGTAGTGTAAATATATACACAGGGTTGGTCTGCGCGTTTCTAAATGACGTTTGCACAAAGTGACAATTTCAGGGCCTTTGTCAAACAAGTGTGTAGGAAAGAGGCAAATATTGGGCACTATATGAAGCTCACAACGCCTGGGTTGCAGCGCAAAGCTGGAACCTGTCACAGCATCTGACACATACGGCATGCAGGGGAACGTTTGGTTTGAGAGAGGAGCTTTTTGTAACTTAAACCGATTTCGATCTCACAGACTGGCAGCTAGGGAACAATATGGGAGGGGGTGGGGGGCACTGCCAAAGTGCCCTTGGGCAATGCACTGAACCGCCAACTAACTGCTCCAGCCAACTGTGTGTGTGTGTGTGTGTGTGTGTGTGTGTGTGTGTGTGTGTGTGTGTGTGTGTGTGTGTGTGTGTGTGTGTGTGTGTGTGTGTGTGACTGACACTACAAGACCACCCGGAAAACAAACATGCACGCATACGCACCCTTCTTGCAGAATCTTTCCCCCTTAGCTGCTTTGCAGAGGATCTGCCTGTATCCCTCAACAGCTCACATGTTTGCTTAAAGAGACTGCTGCTCTCCTTGCATCCTCGGGAATCAACAGTCTGACTGGGAGTGTTTGTGTGTGAAATAAAGACTAGAGCAGGGTGGGCAATTATTTTTCCCAAGGGGCCAAATGAGATACATAAAATATTGTGGAGGGCCAAGACTAAAGGCTGAACTAAAGTCTGTGTAGCATTAAATTAATTTTCAATATAAGACCGTAAAAGACCAACCATTTTGACAACAGGGCCCTCTATTTATTCAGCATTTGAGCCACAGACCACCATTTGATGCCATTTTAGCCCCACAGACCCCAAGACTAAAGATTTCTTTTGCTTTTGTCCACAATTTCAGGCTGGATTTGGGAAACAAAATAGTCCAACATACAGATGACCATTAATCTTCTCCATAGTTGTGTAGACTTCGGCTAATTCAGATGATGAATATTTAACTCTTGAGAGCGTAAAAATGAAATCAAATGGACCCGCAAGGGTCCATTTGGTTTCATTTTTACGCTCTCAAAGAGTTACATCTGGTTAACCAACTTCCCATATTTAACTGGAACACTCTCAAGGACCACTGGTTGAAAACCACAGTTTTGGTCAGTCAGAGTCAGAGTTTTAACACTCTCAAGAGTTACAGATCTATACATTTTAGGCGACTGTCATGTGATCTACCTGCACGGCATGTGTGATCTACTGGTAGATCACCATCTACTGTACCTTTTGGGCAGCCCTGCCTTATATGGTCAGCACATTGACCATATAGGGATGTTTGAAGTGCAATCACTGGATATACTGTTAGACCAATAAATAGTCCTAGGGGAATTACATTTTGGGGGCATTCATTGTTACTTGAAGTTTGATTTGATGCCAAATGCTTGACGATCACTTCATTGGCTAGTTTTAAAGACGTACTTCCACCACCACACACGGTTTTCCCCCAAAATGAATACACACAAATACATGCTTAGACGAACACAATTGAGCCACAACATTGACAAAACAACACAGAAAAATCCCCCCCTAACACTGCAAATAACAACACAATAGCGCATGTGTGTGTGTGTGTGTGTGTGTGTGTGTGTGTGTGTGTGTGTGTGTGTGTGTGTGTGTGTGTGTGTGTGTGTGTGTGTGTGTGTGTGTGTGTGTGTGTTGAGTGCGTGTGCACCCCTGAGGCATTCTGGGAAGTCCCCCACTCCACTCGCCGCTATTAAGCTTGTGTCTGCCGAATAACTCATTGCACATGAGAGCACGTCTTTCCCCGTTTATAGCGTTTCTTGTTATCAAAGGGCTTGTTTTAGTCATGCATGTCAGTAAACAGAGACGCAAAAGTGCGACAACGAAGTAATAAGACTCCTAAACGTTGTTCACTTTGCAGTCGTTGCAAGTAACAGCACCATCATCGTAAAAAAAAAACAGAGGGAAAAAAGCAAGCACCAGCGGTGGGATCTCAATCATACAGCGTTGTTGCAGGTGTGTAAATTAGGGTTGTCACGAGTCCCTGAAAATACAGAATCGTCCCTTATCTGAATTTAACAATAACAAACAAAACAAAACACAGGAAATATTAAAGTTGTCTTCTCGTCGGCCGATGGTAGCTCAGTGGTCACTGGTCACTGTTACTGTTGAAGTGTCCATGAGCAAGACACTAACCCCTAATTGCTCCTGATGTGCTGAATGTGCCTTGCATGGTTTTCACCACCATCAGTGTACTGTATGTGTGTGTGAATGCACAATCTATATAAAGTGCCTTCAATAAAGGCACTACATGTGCCATTTACGTAAACAAGCTGTATGTGAGACATACTGACAAGCATTGATCACAGGATTAACAAAGGATTAGCAAAAAGTATAAACCTAGTGTCTAGTCCTGTCTAGTATTCTGTTAACTTTCACACTACTGCAACTTTATCACACCTGGTTAGCTTAGCACCTTCACCTCAAGTTAGGTGTACAGTTAGCACTTTACTGCTCTGCTGCACTATTGTTTGTCTTGTCTATTTGTTGTCTTGACTATTGTCTTATTGCACTGTGGAAAAATGGAAACCTTATTTCATCCCTGCATATATCCTGACATACACTGGAGTGACAAATAAAAAACCTTGAACCTTGAACCATAAATTGAAGGGAAACTCATGGCTTCATCTCCCAGGCCACATGGCCGTAAAGAGTGATTTGACTCGCGGACCACACTTTGAACACAGCTGTGCTGTATGTTTGCTGTGCTGTACTGGAACACTTGTTCGTGTCAGCGTTGCCTGAATGCTGACACTTAAGGAACCATCTGGTTCTTTTTTTCGTCCACAACTTGTTTTGTAGCTCTGCTGTTTCCCTGGTGGATAAAGTCTAGGCCTGTCAGCTTAGCAGAGGAAGATGACAGCGCTCTGAGTCAGACCAGACCAACACTCACAACCAGGAACTGCAAGTGTGCAACAACAACAAAAAAAATATGTCAGTTAGTAGATTTAGAAGATTTAGCACACTTTCCTGTGTAATATGTGGTATTAGACATTTTAGATTTTAGCAGTGAACTGTGAACCCGTGCATGCAGTGTCTGAAGTCATGGACAGTAGGCTACTTCCTGGACTACGTCAAGGAAGTTTCTTTCAGAAGGAACCTTGCTTGTGTACTCTCCGTATTTTTGGCCTAGCTGTGATGTCACGTCCTGCTTTTTCCGAATGGTTGTCAATGACACTTCCGGCTTGTTCCGGGCTCCTATTTTTTGCCAACGGGAGGCTTTTCCTGCAAGCTGCCCACGGCCGAAAATACAAGCAGGAACAACAACATCTAGAAAGTAACTATAGTAGCTTAAGACTTAAGCTACTATAGTTACTTTGTAGCTTTGATCACTTAAGCCTTAATTTGACCTTAATCTGACCTTAATTTGACCCTATAAGGACAATATTTGAAGTGAAAGTATTAGAAATTGTACATACTAAAGTATTAGAGTACAAATAATAAAAAAATACAGTAACCACTGAATGGATGATGGATCACACACACACACACACACACACACACACACACACACACACACACACACACACACACACACACACACACGCACACGCACACACACACGCATGCACGCACGCACACACACACACAGTTGCACCGCCCTAGACAGTAGGAGTTTTTTTTTTTTCACATTAATGCGTCTCAACGACATAATAGCTGGGGTGGGGTCCGTGGGTCTGCGGTGCGTTCGGCAGCCCTCCCGGGGGGCCGGGCCGGCAGGGGCGGATGTAACATGTCCCATTTAGGGGGGCAAGAGAACATGTTGGAGGGGCAAGAGAAAATGGTATGGGGGCGGCTTCTGTTACAGGACTTTTATTAGTCAAGTAAAGCATCAATAATAACATCAGTTGTGTGGTTGAAGTTGCAACAGACACGCAGCATGCATAAAGCTAAAGGTCTGACTCAGAGAGTTTTCTGTTTTCAATGATGAAATGCTGTTGGTTTAGTGGTGACACAGCTGTAGTTAGTTAGTAGCAGTAGTAGTGTTTCAAATCATTTTAAATATAAGCGCTTTAATTTGAAATATCTTGGGCTGTTTTGCATGGCACCGTGTTTGGTGGGGCAGCCTGGGTATTTAGGGGGGCATTGCCCCCCCCCATGCCAATGCCTAGATCCACCCTTGCGGGCCGGGCCGGGCCAGGACGGGGTGGGGTGGGGTGAAGTGGGCTGGGCGGCGCATGGGACCGGCGCGTGTGTGCCAGGGGATCAAACCCCAGGCAGACGGCACTGGCGTTTCATCATCATCAGAGAGAAAAAGAGAGAGAGAGGGGTCTTCTGGTGGGGTTGGTGGGCAGTGTAATAGCTGAGGTGGGGTCTGTGGTGGG
>CM076979.1:1568066-1597694 GCA_039105355.1 Benthosema pterotum
GGCATTGTACTCTCTCCTGGCCACGGGGCCGTGCACCAACCGTTGCCATTCCACAAAGTCTCGTGCTGCCTGTGTGTCTGTCTGTTGTGGAGGGAAGCATGGAAGGAATGTGTGTGTGTGTGTGTGTGTGTGTGTTGTGTGTGTGTGTGTGTGTGTGTGTGTGTGTGTGTGGGGGGGGGGGGGGGGGGGGGGGGGGGGGGGGTTTGCAAGGCGCGGGCGGCCGGGCGGGCTTCAAACTGCACATGCTTCTCTCTCTCTCTCTCTCTCTCTCCCTTCAAACTATTCATTTGCATATTATGTTCTCTGCCGCTTTTTTCTGGCGCCAAGAGGCAAACACAGTCGCACACACACGCGGGCGGGCGGTCACACACACTCACTCACGCGCTCACGTGCACACACATACACACTCACACACACACACTCTCTCTCTCATTCTCTGTGTCCCTCTCTTATAACGGCCGACTTGTCTAACGTTTTTTTGACCTAGTTTCGAGCCGTTATTGTTCAACTTGGATAGTAGCCTAATAATGATAATAGCTGAACTATTAAAGCCTGCATGGTTCATGCTTTAGCTGCTCGGAGGGCTTTAGGGTCACAGGCGGTAAACGGCAGAAATGTGTACCGGCTCGCACTCCTGGTGCCCGGTTCGATTCCCGGGGGCCACTCCTGATGTTCTCCTTGGGCAAATAAAGTGCTGAACGCCCTGAACTGCATCTAATGGTCAGGCTATGTCCAGGCAGGGGCGGATCTAGGCATGGGCATGGGGGGGGCAATGCCCCCCTAAATACCCAGTCTGCCCCCCCAAACACGGTGCCATGCAAAACAACCCAAGATATTTCAAATTAAAGTGCTTATAATTAAAATGATTTGAAACACTACTACTGCTACTAACTAACTACAGCTGTGTCACCACTAAACCAACAGTATTTCATCATTGAAAATGAAAAACCAAAAAGTGTGGGCACCCCTGTCTACAGGTCTTCAGTCCCTCCCCAGCCATCTCACCTGCCAATCAGCTCGTTACCTGACTCCACCCCTCATCCAATCACTTCAGTTCAGTTCAGTTTAGTTTATTTTGGTCGCAGATGAACATATTGTGGAGAGAAGAACTGCGAGACAGGCGATGTACTGTCGAGGTAGTTTAATACTTAATCCACATATAACATGTCACGGCAGCAGCAGCTTCAGTGCAACAACAACAGTAATAGTAATGCTCTTTCACCCGGAAGCGGAAGTCTAACATACCCCCTCGCCCTCCACCATCACATTCTCTTAAAGACACACACACACGAGAGAGAGAGAAAGGAGAGAAAGTCAGAAAAATCATCATCACCTGCTGGCTATATAAGGCTCACCTGGCTATATAAGGCTCACCTCCACCTGTGTGCATTCTCTCAACCAGTCCTGTCTGTTTGTAGTCCTGTCCTGCATTGGTTGTGTCTCCTTATATTAGTCCTCTGACTACCCTGCATTGTTTATTGTTCTTACCTACTTAAAATAAATTCTATAGCGGGAGTGCCCACACTTTATTCACTTGAGAGCTACTTTCAAAATGACTTAATAAGATCTACACATCCTTAATGTGATTGTTCCATTCCTGAAAATCCATTTCAGCCCCCTAGAAAGTTTGTGCTTTGAAATAGTGGTGGTGATGGTGTTACTTAGTGTTATAGTGTTTAAGAATAATGCACTTATAATGAAAAATAGAGGAGGAGAATTGGAAGGTTTTCCTGTGTACAGTATATGCTGCCTATTAATGATGTTTGCACCCAAAACTAAGAACATTCACGTTTTTGGCCCCAATTGGGAAAGAGAACTGTCAAAATGTTGGCCAAAATAACAAGTATTTTCCATTTTCTAATTGTGTGGACTCTGGAAATTACATAATTCAGATGTTTAAATATGATTTTAAAATGAAACCAAATGGACCCTTGCGGGTCCATTTGGTTTCATTTTACACTCTCGAGAGTTACAGATCTATAAGAGTCCAAGTGCTGGGGGGACTGTCATGTGATCTACCTGCATGGCCTGTGTGATCTACTGGTAGATCATGATCTACCTTTTGGACACCCCTGTTCTATAGTATATGCCCTGCCTTGGTACAGGTAAAACAGAGGCCTCTATACAGGCACCACGTAGGTTGAACCTTGTTAAGCTTCACACAACGTGTTGTGAAGCTTGCAGATCGGACATTTTCATCTATGTATACCGTACATCCAACGCAAAAAAAACTTGAAATGGCGTTCTGCGTAATGGCTTTACACCTAGTATAGGCTATACATTAAAATGATTCCTGGCTAATAAAACACATGGCTACGACCGAAGGCTTACAGCGGATTCTACCGTTATCAGTAGATAAGATCGCAGTTATCACGTTGTCATCAGCAGGAGTTTTTCAGATTTTACTGTTATCAGTGGATAAGCAGATAATCGCAGTTGTCATCTTATCAGTGAGTAGGCTCCAGACAACATGCTATCATCGATAAAATGGTGCTGAAATGCAGCCTACTGGGAATTATCGCTTGATAATGGTAGAAGCGGTTGAGGCTTATGCCTTGAAACACTGTGCTTGCCTTCCAACTAAAAGGGAAAGATAAAAACTTCTTTCATAAATGCAGCATCTTTAATTCACTCGATAGCAACAGCTGATGAATGAAGTCACATGGATTGTTGATGCTAATAAAAGATTTTTAAAATATTGATTTGATGCTCATATTAAATCTGGAAAGTATTAGGTTGTTTTTATTTGTTATTAGACTCAGATCAGACATGGACATAATATGTAAATGTCTGATCCGACATCAACATGCATTTCACTACAGAGTGAATGATTCTGTATATTAAAGACATAAAATAGCAGACATAACATTTGTTCATTAAGTATAATGTTTTAAGGCATATTTGTCTTATTGGTCAGGGACCCTTTTAAGTACATGTCGATGCCAGTCACTTAGTAGCAGTAGTGGTCCTGTTGATCGTGACAGAATTGTTCTATATTGCATATTGACTTGCTATTTGTCGCCCATTTCATAACATGACTGATTGTTTGACCGACTGACTCACTTATTATTTATTAACAGTTTGCATAAAGGGTATACGTTTCAGCACAAATCAACAGCAGGGCTGTCAGTGTGCATGATGACACACCGATGAAGCATTACTCGCTCACAACACGATCAAACCCTGGCGTTCCAAGTCAACAACTTGAGCATATAAGGGTGCATTCGACGAGCCGATCAGCATTATATAACAGATAGTAGAAATAGACTACATGCGCTGCGTTTCTCAACAAGCCTCTGCAGACTCTGTTGTTCTCGTCTGTGCATGTGCTCATGAATCATGCATGAGTCATCCCACTCAGAGCCTTTTGCAGAAAGCGACCTAATATGGACAATGACACTTCCACAGGATCCCCACGCGTCACCGCCGGTTCCCCTCGCTGCTGCGTCCCGATTGGCCCGCGGCGCCGCTCATCTGCATAATAAAATCAAAAGGGCGGGAACTCCCGGAGACAACAGAGGATAGATATGGTAGATTGTTTTGCCTCGAACCTGAGGAGCTTGCATAACAAACAGGATGTTGTGAACTTGTGATGAAGCCCCAAATACATACATGCATACATACATAAATACATACATGTACGCTGTACCAGGACCCACGAGTACTGCTGGTTTAATGTCCTACCAGGACCTCTAATCAGGGCCGGATCTAGGCATGGGCATGGAGGGGGGTTGGGGTGCAATGCCCCCCTAAATGCCCAGACTGCCCCACCAAACATGATGACATGCAAAACAACCCAAATTTCAAAAACATTTCAAATGAAAGTGTTTTTAGTGTCCCATTCATGGACAACATGCATATCACTAGCAGTCCACAACTACAGAGAATTTAGGCATGGATGGAGCACAAAAAATAATGTCTTGGTCTTGACTTGGTCTTGCTTCGCAGTGGTCTTGGTCTCTGTCTTGGTCTCGACCTCTCTAGGTCTTGGCCTCTCTAGGTCTTGGTCTCAGCCTCTCTAGGTCTTGGTCTCAGCCTCTCTAGGTCTAGGTCTCGACCTCTCTAGGTCTTGGTCTCAGCCTCTCTAGGTCTAGGTCTTGACCTCTCTAGGTCTTGGTCTCAGCCTCTCTAGGTCTAGGTCTCGACCTCTCTAGGTCTTGGTCTCAGCCTCTCTAGGTCTAGGTCTTGACCTCTCTAGGTCTTGGTCTCAGCCTCTCTAGGTCTAGGTCTCGACCTCTCTAGGTCTTGGTCTCAGCCTCTCTAGGTCTAGGTCTTGGTCTCGACCTCTCTAGGTCTTGGTCTCAGCCTCTCTAGGTCTAGGTCTTGGTCTCGACCTCTCTAGGTCTTGGTCTCGACCTCTCTAGGTCTAGGTCTTAACCTTTCTAGGTCTAGGTCTTAACCTCTCTAGGTCTAGGTCTTAACCTCTCTAGGTCTAGGCCTTGGTCTCGACCTCTCTAGGTCTTGGTCTCGACCTCTCTAGGCCTAGGTCTAGGTCTTGGCCTCCACCTCTCTAGGTCTTGGTCTTGGCCTCTCTAGGTCTTGGCCTCTCTAGATCTTGGCCTCTCTAGGTCTTGGCCTCTCTAGGTCTGGGCCTCTCTAGGTCTTGGCCTCGACCTCGACCCCTCTAGGACTTGGTCTTGGTCTCGATTTAGGTGGACTTGACTACACTACTTCGCACCCCCGGTTTCACCCCATAGGTGCTAGTCTCGTCTCGATCTCGACCCCCCAACTACCGTGGTCATCTCGGTCTCATTTTGGTCTCGACCCCGCTAGGTCTTGGTCTTGTCTTGGTTTTGACTACAACACTACTTTGCACCCCCGGTTTTACATAACACACATTCTAATCTTAGCTCCTACAGTTATGCACACCCTGTAAGGTTGCCTCACACACACGAGAGACATTCGAGCCAAAACACACTCTCCCTCGTCCGCTCACAACAAACGGAGGCTGTTGTTTTCCTCCTCAGTTTCCGTGACAACGTGACGTGTGCGTGCACAAGCGGGGCTGGTAGGGCCACGCACGGCGCCGTATAGCAGGCACACGGGGGTCTAACGTGGTCGTACGTCGTACGTTGTACGTTGTACGTCGTACGTCGCTGGCGTGCTCACGCCAGCCTCACTGACGCTGTGCGCATCACGCCGGCGCCTGTTTGGATCATTGTGGCCCACACACACACACACACACACACACACACACACACACACACACACACACACACACACACACACACACACACACACACACACACACACACACACACACACACACACACACACAGGCACACACACACACACACACACACAGAGAGAGAGAGAGAGGAGAGAGAGAGAGAGAGAGAGAGAGAGAGAGAGGCTTTCTATAGTACTGCTGCTGCAGCGCCTAAAAATACCAGCACTGTGCTTAGACAAGCTGCTAATAATGTGACACACATTACAGAACGGCTAATCGACCTGGTGAAACCCCTGTGACACATTTGTTATTTTGTCATTTAGACCAGTGGTTTTCAACCATTTCCATACCAGGGCCTGCTATTCATTCTGCATTTGAGCCACAGACCACCAAAACCAAGGATTTTCTAGTTTTTGTCCAATATAGGAGATAACTGCCAAAAATGTTGGTCTAAAGAAAAATTCTACTACATTTTCTAAATGTGTGGATTCTTGAAAATTAAGTAATTCAGAAATATAATTTAACTCTTGAGAGCGCACACTTCGGCTCAGAATAAGATTGACCATAGACCATTTATTGCAAAGCTTTTGCATGTTTGTATGGCGGCATGGCTCTGCTCATGTGATATCAGACGATCTATGAACTGAGTCATAGGTCTGATATCACATTTGATATCTCCGATTATCTGTGCATCAAGACACAGCTTGAGATATCAACAACCCCCCTGAGCAGAGCCAAAGTACAGTAAAATACAAGACATTAACACATGAGCATTGTATCCAGTGCAGACTGACAGGAGACATTACAACATTTATCCAAAAATGCATGAACTACATGGATACAGAAAATACCATAGTCCACAGTAAACATGGATACCATAACAGAACCAGATACCACAATAGTTACAACCCTTAAATCATGATTAATCAGAGACTCATGTACTCAGAACTGGTGCCACAGGGAGGAGGCCGGGGAGGTGGAGGAAATTTGAACACATCTGATCAACAGGACAGAGTCAGCTTAGCAGGAAGAGACAGAGAGGAGAGGGAGAAAGAATAGACTGCTTATATAGAGCACATGATTGAATGTGGGTGTGACTGACTAGCTGACAGCCAATGACAGTGAGGGGAGTTGACATGGGGACAGCCAATGAGAGTGAGGGGAGTTGACATGGAGAGACTGCAGATTTAAAGGAACAGAATGAATTACTGATTGAAAATAAGGGGAATTAAATAAACCTTCTGCCCTCCGTGCCTCAATGAACTGACGCTTCGCTGGATTTTAACTCTTGAGAGCGTACAATTTTATGATCTCTCTAATACTATTTAGTTCCATTCATGGTGTATGCAACATACCAGAGGACCACTTCTAATAGTAATTAAATATCATGTCTCTACTGAAGTAGTTGTTTTGTATGTATTTGAATGTCCTAATGAAATGAACAAGTTGGCCACTATTGTAAACAAGGGTATTCTTAACTAGTGTGTCCAATGAGGGTTTTTTTCTTCAGATTTGCTGTAGTTGTACTTGAATTGTACTGTAATTCTCCAAGCTGTTATCAGTTCTGTAGCAGTGACGTGTACTTGACTTATACTGTAACTCTCATCTTTGTTAATAAAAAAAATAATTAATTCATTCATTGGTGGGCCTGATTTGGCCACTGGTATTGAGTTTGACATACAGTAAGTGGTCTAGTGTTAGCCTATAGTTCCCTTATACACATTCCACTGTTCCTAATGTCCTTACAGTTACACAGGATGCATGGTGACTATTGTTCTGATGTATGACCGTGTTATTGTGTCTTTCCTACTGCGTAATCATGGCTCTGTTTGCCTGTCGTAGTACTGGCCCAGACCTCACCCTCCTACAGGAGTATGCATATAGTATAAGGCTTAACTTAGGTCACTTGAATCGCACTTCATGTACTGTAGACGTAGCACTCTGTAGTGTATGCACATACACTACAGAGGACTTTAAACCCCAACACTGACCGCCATGTTGTGTTTCTTGCTTACTGTACTGTATGTCACTCTGGATGAACAGTGTTTCCTAAAATTCCTATACATTACACAACATACTATGGCAGCTTTCAGCAGGTGCTAAAGCAGATTGCATATTAATTAGGGAATGATATGGAAACCTGGGAACTAAATCGTTACAAAGAAAAGTCTCCACTGAAGTGTTTGTCTAATAACATGTACTAAAATGTTGAATTTCAACACCCGCGGGAAACCTCACGAAAAATAGGTTAATGTCAGGCTACCATTCACTAACCTACAGAAGGCCAAACATGCAAAATGTCATCATGCTTTATGTAGCATTATGTGAAATGTCTAACTAGGAGGTTTTCATCATGGCGAAACTAATGCATGGAATGGATGATGAAAACCCCCAAGTTAGACACATCACATGCTGCACAAAGCATGGTGACATGGTTGCATTTTATAGGTTAGTGAATGGTACCCTGACTTTGACCTGTTTTTATCAGGATTTCCCTCGGGTGTTGGATTTCAACATTTTAGTCCACGTTATTAGACACCATTAGAAACACAGTGTTGGGCAATAACAAATTTTAGAGTACATATTACTGTAATATTATTACTGTTGCTCCAAAAAGTAAAGCAACGAGATTACTCTGCAAAAATGGGTAATAAGTAATGCATTACTTTGCAGGTATAACGCCAAGTTACTTGTTTAAAATCAGCCTATTGTTGCATGCAAAAAAAAATAACAGATTTACAAGCTATCGACAGATACTGTAACAACAGAGATGTGCACTAGATTCTAGATCCAGTCCACACACTGCATTCTCCGCACAGTTATGCACGCCACAAATCGCTTGCTGCTTTATTTTGTATTTTATTTTTAAATACAAGACCTCAACTGTCTTTGAAAACAATTGAAAAAAAGTGAAAAAGTTTAAAAAGTCAAAGAGACAAAGAGACTGTTATTATTCCAATAAGTTGGATTCAGTTCTAAAAAAGAGATTATGTTGTACATCTCTATTTTTTTCAAATGTAGGAGTTGAGAACTTGGGAAAGTAATAACGTAATATGTAATAAATTACTCTTCGATTCCAGTAATAAGTAAAGTAATGATATTACTTTGTCTAAGGGGTAACGAGTAAAGTAAAGAAGTTACGTGAAGCTAGTGAAGAGAGATTTCCTGGTAATGATTAGTTCCCAGATTGGTGAAATATCTGCTAAAAATGCCCTAACTATTGTCCAAAGCAGCTAAGCTACATCACATGGCAGAAAAGCGAGGGTTTGGGATGAGCTTGTTTCATCCTCCTAGCTGCCTCCTCTCAGCTCCCAGTCTGCGTTTGAAGTAGCAGTGAATGAGGAGCTGACAATAAGTACCGGCGGTATGTGTGTATTCCAGAGTAAATGAACCCTCAAGGACCCCCTGAGGGGGTCCCGGCCCCTGGACCCCCTGCATGCGCTCTGAGCCCCCCCGAGTTGGAATAGTTTGAATACCTCTGCACTCTGTGAGGAGCTGCAGTGATGTGAAGAGAACATTACTGTGTGCTACACTGGGTGATGCCAGCCTTCGACTGTATACTGTATACTTTCCCCCATTCTCAAGAGTTTTTTTTAATTGTGTTGTTGTATTTGTCACACTTGCTTTGACGATGTAAACGTTTGTTTTTCTCATGCCAATAAAGCTCAGTTGAATTGATTTGACACCCTTATGTTAGGGGTAGGCAACCTATAAGGCACGCATGCCAATTAAAGTGCATGGGCACTTGACTGGCACACTTGGCAGAGAGATGTTTTTTCTTTAAAATTTGAATTGCGCAGTTCGATTAAGTTCCACTCACATCTGTATGTAAATCATGCAACCTGGCCCACAATTCAAAGTCAAAAAAAGTCAAAGTCGCATGATTTGTCACTACGTTACCGCAGCGAAATTGGACCTCCGCTTTTAACCCATCACTTGGAGTGGTGAGCTCCAAGGAGCGGTGAGCTGCGGCTTGCCGCGCTCGGGAATCATTAGCTGATTTTGACCCCCAATCCATCCCTTTGATGCTGAGTGCCAAGCAGGGAGGCATTGGGTCCCATTTTTTTAGAGTCTTTGGTATGACCCGACCGGGAATCGAACCCCGGCCTCCCAGTTCCAGGGCGGACACTCTAACCACAATTCCTGCATTCATTCAAACTCATATCAGCCAGAGTTCATATGCCGAACTCTGACTGGGGGGAACAGTGGCACTAGACCTACAGACAATAATCCTAGAAGAGAAAACATAAAGGTTGCTGTGCATTTGGACAAATCGGACGAAAATATATCATTTTGATGAGGTGTCATTATTAAACCTAATCATAGTAGTAGTAGCATGCATGGGTATTGCACACACACCGGCCTCAAGGCAGGTTCCGTATTCATGTTATGTTATAGTGCCATCTCATAGCACCCTAGAAACCCTCCCATGCACTCCAATCAGCCGACACAGCCACACATCAGGGAAGCTGGCAGTAACCCCTGGACATGCTCCACTCGCCATAAACTCTTCTCCCCCCTGGCCCCGAAACTACGGAATGCACTTCCCATTGTAACCAGACTCACTCAGTATGAAAACACACCTCTTCAGACCACAATCTCAGCCCATAGCACTTGCAGTACATCTCAGCCCATAGCACTTGCAGCAGGGGCGGATGTAACATGTCCCATTTGGGTGGGCAAGAGAACATGTTGGAGGGGCAAGAGAAAATGGTATGGGGGCGGCTTCATCAGCGATGAAGTCGCACCCATACCATTTTTGGTTACAGGACTTTTATTAGTCAAGTAAAGCATCAATAATAACATCAGTTGTTGTTGAAGTTGCAACAGACACGCAGCATGCATAAAGCTAAAGGTCTGACTCAGAGAGTTTTCTGTTTTCAATGATGAAATGCTGTTGGTTTAGTGGTGACACAACTGTAGTTAGTTAGTAGCAGTAGTAGTGTTTCAAATCATTTTAAATATAAGCACTTTCATTTGAAATATCTTGGGTTGTTTTGCATGGCATCGTGTTTGGGGGGGCAGACTGGGTATTTAGGGGGGCATTCCCCCCCATGCCCATGCCTAGATCCGCCCCTGACTTGCAGTACATCTCAGCCCATAACACTTACAGTACCAACAACTACCTAGGTTGGTACTGCAAGTGCTATGGGCACTGGCATATCAAGTAGACTTTGCAGTTACCTATAAAATGTATTACCGTGTTTTAGTGCTTAAATTGTAAAGTATATTGTAAATTCTGCTTAAGTAAATTATAAATTCAACTAATCTGTATGCACACAAAGTATTGCAATGTTTTTTACTTAATTTAAGTCGCTCTGGATTAAGAGTGCCTTCTAAATGCCTAAATTGTAAATCGTCCAGCTTGGATATATAAGTGTACTCTTAGCAGAGAAACACCTTTTGTCAGGAAGACTTCTGCACACTCGACGTACTTTAGCAAGTGCGTCAGCGATAAGGTATACACATGTAGCAGAAGGAGAGACCTGCACACTGTCACTTGCTGGATCAAGAGCATTTATTTCAGCAACGTTTGGGTCCTTTGACCTTCCTCAGGCATGAGAGGCATGAGCAGAGAAATACCTGCCATTTTGCTGTGAGATTTACTGTGAGCAAACCATTATACAGCCCTATTAGGCAAATCGTAAATAAAGAGCAGCCAGTTTAACCAGCTCACACACTTTCTAGATTCCATATTGAATGCTAATTGTTTAAACGGTGCGACATTATGAAGCATTAATGCCAGCACACTGTATTTTACTGTATTTGGAATCTAAACCATGAGGTCTTATGATTAAGCGTTGAGATTACAGCTTGCAGGCTATTAGAAAAATGTTCTTGTATATAAAAGGTATTTTTGTCAGCTGGGTAGAGTCTAAGCCTAGAGTGATATAGTGCTTGTTTATCGTAAAAAAGTGCTTTTAACATATCAATTGGTTGTGTGTGGGAGGATCCCTGATGGAAATGAGTCTTTAAAGGCTTTTGTTTTGCGGTTCATTCACATCAACAGACCCACTGTAGACCTTGTGCTTTCTCTGAATTTCTATTCAAACCCATGACTGTGGTTTGACCTTCCAGGATTGTGCCTGTCTTCTGAGAACTGGATTTTATTTGATTTTTTGTGGTCTCAGGGCGGCGGCAAAACCAGCGGCTCTCACAATGTGGGGTCCGAGGACCAGGGGCGGATCTAGGCATGGGCATGGGAGGGGGGCAATGCCCCCCAAAATGCCCAGACTGCCCTACCAAACATGATGGCATGCAAAACAACCCAAGATATTTCAAAAAATAATATATCTAACTACAGCTGTGGCACCACTAAACCCCCCCCCCAATTGGGAAATGTTACATCCGCGCCCTGCCAGCGGCTCTCACAATCTGGGGTCTGGGGACCCCAGAGGGTCCTTGCACCACACCAGAACAATAAAAGAGCAGGAGCACCTTTGGGTCTTCTAAGCATTATGTTTTTACTTTAGCCAATGAACAATAGCAAATCTACAAGTTTGTAGGTCAGCTATTTAATGAAATATCATGAAAATGTAGTGCAAATCTTTGTCACAGCATATGTTTAACTCAAATGTTTGAGGGAAGGGAAGTCCCTGGAACTACATATTTTCAATGGGGGAGGGGGTCTGCAGGCCATATATGGATGGTTTTTGGGATCCTTGACACGAAACACTGAGCAACACTGACTTAGAAAACACGAGACATTTCATGAATCAGTTATCACTTGGTCAAAATCGGTGGATTACTTCAAACCCCATTTGGTCCTGACATTGTAGATTCTATACAAAACATTCGCTCCCGAAGAACATACTAAAAGATTTGTGCTGCATTCTCACACATTCTCCCCCAAAATAGCAGGCGTTCACGGCTCATAGCGCGCCATTGTGTGGTGCACTATGTGCCGTGAACATCTGCTATTTTTCAATGAAAGTTAAAACACCACAAGTAGAGTATAGAATGTTTTAAAGGCAGGGGTGAGAGAAGCACTGAAGTCTGCCAATGTTATACATCATTATAAGCGATATGTCATAAGCACTGAAGTCAGCCTATGTTATACCGCATTATAAGTGTTATAATGTCATAAGCACTGAAGTCAGCCTATGTTATACCACACTCGACTCCACTATACCCCAACCCATGTGACCGCGCTGCAGGCAGCAGTCATGTGACTGCACACACAGAGCAGGATGGATCAGCAGGCCTGACATTCCACAGACATTCCAGGAACTTACATGGAGAGAAGACTTGGAATTCAAAGAACCCAGTATCAGAACCCGAACCCCCCCCCCCCCCCCCCCCCCCCCCCCCCCCCCCCCCCCCACACACACACACACACACACAGTATGAACCACAAAGTATGCAGGAATTCAGTTCAATAATTTATTTAGATAGCCTTTGTCGATACGTCATTCCATCAACAATCGATTCACATTGCCATATATTACTCTGTTCCGTTTAAATAGCATCATCACGCTTCCATATAGGTTATTTCAAAACAAACAAAGCAAACGACAGACAAATCGCAACTCACGTTGCGTTAGCTACATTGTGTATTCCCAAAAAGAAAAGAAAACACAAGAAAGCAAAAAGGACGAGTCATTAAATAGAAACAAAGTCACTTTCACTCGACTGTCGAGAGTCCATAATCGTCTGTGCAGTTCGATAGGTCTCAGAAACATTCAGATTTGCATTGCAACGGCATAAATAAAACAGCGAAACAAACAAATAAACAAGGGCTCTGTTACGTTTCTGACAGAACAAAAAACAAAACTAAGGGGGTGTCGCTTTTTCTTCCTGCAGCGCCGAGAACATGTGCAGCGCTGTCGTTCACCCCGCGACACCCCCTCTGCTCCTCCTCTGTGGTAACCAGAGCCCTGCAGTCTCTTGTTTACTTCCCACGCCTTCTCCTCCTTCTACCCGTGGAACAGATTCCAACGAGCCTTAAAGAAATAAAACGGCAGCAGTCCTTGTGCAGTTCTCGACGGCGGTGGTGGGAAAAAGATAAACCTCCCCTCACGCCGCCGCCCTCCGCTCTCCTCTCTCTCTGTCTCTGTCTCTCTGCGTTTCCGCGGGGGTTGTGCCGAACCCGCCACGTTATGTTACGCACGCGGGGCTGCAGCGGCAGCACAGGCTGATGCGTCATCGCGAGGGAGGAAGGGAAACAAAGCGTTTCCACCGACACACACGCGGCCGGCCCCTCACCCCCAGCCCTCGTGTTGACTGCCGTGTGACAGCCAGCCAGAGACTCCTTCTTCCACTTCTTCTTCTACGGTCCCTTTTTTCCAGGGGGGGTTTCAAACCTCCGTAGCTTTCTCCGCTGTCGTCGTCTTCTACGACTCGAGCGCGCTTGCGCTTGTGCCGTATAGCGAGATATACGTCGGTTGCCCGGGCGTGGGCGAGCCGGGGCGGTGTGCTCAGCGCTCCTGCAGGGACAGGTACGGCACCCACTGGTACTGGCCGCGGCGCTCCTCGCAGTAGCTGCCCACGCGCTGCAAGGCCTGCTGGGAGTCCAGGGCAGCGCACTGCGGGTTCTGTTGAAAGAAAAGAGAAAACGAAAATGGCAACGTGATTAGTGTTGGGTTCAGAGACAACGCTGCACTGCATGGACAAATATTATATGCAACTATTAGTGGCAAGTCGCATGATGATGACGTCACCAAATGCAATTCACCGTGTTAATGTTTTTTCTAAGAAAAACAAGAGTGTTTTTTTTTACTATGTTCACACAATATCTCTAAAGTATGTTAATGACATAGTAAAATGTCGAAAACAGGTGGAATGCCCCTTTAATAACTCCACGTACCGTGACCAGAAGGCAGTGCAGGTCTCTCGGCTCCGCCGCTACGGGGTTGTTGTTGTTATTCTCCGCGGGGACCGTAGAGGCGGTGGTCGTCCCGGTGTTGCTGCCGGTGGTGCTGCCTCCTCCCCCGGCCTGCTGCTGCTGCTGCTGCAGCTGCTCGGTGCTGCAGAGGAGCTGCTCCAGGCGCCGCAGCCCCGACACCCGCAGGATGTTGATGTCGTTGTCGCAGCAGAACGCGCGGATGAGCGTGAAGTGGATCTGCAGCGCGATGTCCGCCTCGTCCTCCTCGTCCGCGGCCAGCACGCACAGCACCACGCTGTCCGGATCGCTGCGATGTGCAGAGAGAGAAGGGGAGAGACGTTAGAAATGTCCACTGTCTGGATCTGCATGTTTAGACGCAAATACAAGTTCAATGGTGCAGCTATAACCCCCAGATCGGGACCCTAGTTTGCTTTTAATGCAACTATAACAACCGATCGGGGTCCTAGTTTGCCTTCAATGCAAATATCTCCAATCGGGACCCTATAGTGCAACTGGAATTCGTATGTGTGCTGTGCAAATCCCTTTTCAGTTAATGCATGCACTTATTTAAGACAAATGGGGGCTGCAGTGCACACCAACAAACTCATTTAAAAAAGGTCCGAAACGTTCAAAATGTGCATGTGAAAGGCGGCGATCATCATCTCGTCTATAATAGTATAAACGCTGCTGCTGCTGCTACTACTACTTGGTACTTACACATTCATGAGCTTGGCCGACTCGTACACTCCCACCGTCAGACACTCCTGCCTCTGGGCGGCTGCCAGCAGCTCCTCCAGCGCCTGACTCACCGTCTCCATCCTGAGAGAGAAAGAGGGAAGATCATGCATCATGATTAGAGTCGGAATGTGTCAACCGTCTCTCCTACGAGTCACGACATCCCGTCCGGCACAGGAGTGGTGACTAAAGCTGTAGTAGTAAAACTCGTGACTCTCTACTCGTGCAAAGCGTTTTTTTTTAATGGGGGAGCAGATCTCTGCAAGAAACAGCTGCGATCGGCAGATATATACATTATTTATTTTATCTTTATCCGAGCGTGCTAGTTAATCTCAGTGTTACTCTTGCAAAAAAAATGAGCTCGGATGAAAATACAAGATGCTTCTGCCTTGAAATTGCGGCTCGTGAAAGTTTAAGAGAATCGATAATATTAGAAGAATAACTCACTTTTTGTCGGTGTTGTTGCACCCGTCCACCTCTTCCAGAGTCATAGTGAAGTCGCTAGGGTAGTAATCCACAACAAGAGCCAGGATAGTGCAAAAAAGACGTTATATTCCAAAACGATTATGATGTCCTCTTAATTCTTTGCCACGGAGGTGATGATGCTCGCAGGAATAAACAACAACCAGTAGAACGTCTGATCTTGCCGTTGTCCAGCGTGTGTGTGTGGATCAGGTGAATAGTGACAGTTAACAGTAGTAATCCAAGTCGTTCTGGTAAAGCAAAGCCAAGCGAGAGCAAAGTCCTGTGTGTGTGTGTCTGTGTGTTCTGTTTCTCCTCTCTGAGATAGATCTGACTCAACCGGGTGAAACTCCGAGCCTATTATACTCTTTCGGTCGCGGTGGGGGCGTGGGGATGCGAGGCGCTCCCGTCTCCCATTGGCGGAGCGCGCGGACCGGGACTTCCCTGCGCCGCGCGCCCATTGGCCGCCGCGGCGGCAGAGCCTTACCTACTGCCGGGAACCCACGTGGGGGAGTTTCGGAGAATCCCCCCCATCCTCACCCCACAAACAGGCACACTGACTCTCTCCTTTACTTCTCTCTCTCTGTTTCTATCGGTGTGTCTCGTGTTTACTGCAATGAAGAAGGAGGGGGGGGGGACTGTTGGAATTTCCAGCTCAGCTGTGCGCGCGCACAAGCCCGCGGTGCAGTGTGAGTACTTCATTTCATTGGAAGAGGCCGTGCACACACAGTGCAGCAGCTTTTCAGCACAATTTCAGTTACCGGTATAATATGGCTCTTACGGTATAAATTATAAGCCTATATATGGCATGTGGGATAATGCTCTATTATACCGTATAATAGAGCATTATCCCACATGCCATATATAGGCTTATAAGTAGAGGAGGCCAATGCACGGTTGCCCTCATGGTCAGCCTACAAACAACAACAACAACGGCAAAAGCAATGAATAATAGCAACCACAAGGAATAATGCATGCATGTGGGAGTCCAATGCACTTGCCATATCATTATGCAATATGCACAATTTGGCCATTTTACAAGAAATCACCTACAAAAACGTTGCCGATATAGTTCTGCAGAGCTAAAACTGGGCTTTTTCTGGTGAAAATACATGATGTCATCAAGATGTTTCACCATGTTAGTGGTTTTCTTCAGACCTCTATTTCTTGGGAACAGAGAATGGGAGAACTTTTTTTTTTATCATGTCCACCCAGCACCTCTAATAAGGTACACCAATTTTCACCCATTTTCAACATTTTACTATGTCACTATGACATGGTAAAATGTTGAAAATGGGTGGACTTCCCCTTTAACCAAAACGTACTTCACCCCCTATAGCTTCCAGGTGCAACGTACAGAACGAAACACATGGCAGCACCTGCGCGCGTGCGTGCGAGCGCGTGTGCAAGGAGGTCGTGCGTGCACGCTGCTGCTGCAACTCCTGATGTCTCGTGAAGTTCCACGCCACGGGGGGGCTGCTGTGCTGTGCTGAGTGGAATCGTGTAATAATGGTAATGATGATGAGGACACTCCCCCCCCCCATGCGGCCGAGTCACTTGTGCAACGCCAAAACAACAGGCACGACTCCGCGCGAGGGGTGTCATGCTGTTATTGTGAAAGGATCTATAAGGTCACGCAGCACCACGACTAGTAGGGGCCGCCTGCCTGCCTGCCTGCGTGCTAGGCACGATGCAGGTTCATAAGCATATGCACAGACCAAGGAAGGAAGGACCCCCTCAAAGCTGAGAGAGAGAGAGTATTAGTATAGGCTTACAAGTGTAATGCCTTTATTGTGTCGAAAATAGCCTGACACACAACAACTTGCAATGCAGCTTGAATGTGTGTGTGTGTGTGTGTGTGTGTGTGTGTGTGTGTGTGTGTGTGTGTGTGTGTGTGTGTGTGTGTGTGTGTGTGTGTGTGTGTGCGACTGTGCGTACGTGTGTGTGCGTGTGTGTGTGTGTGTGTGTGTGTGTGTGTGAGCGCGCGCGCGACTGTGCGTGTGTGTGTGCGCAAAGCAAAGCAAATTGGCCTGCGATATTGGATATGTACACAGAAAAAAATGACTCAGTATTCATGTCTGCAGTGTGTTGTGGTGTTCTTTTGGAAGTGTACATGCTGCACAAGAACACATGCACTGTGTCCATTCCAGTGTGTGTGTGTGTGTGTGTGTGTGTGTGTGTGTGTGTGTGTGTGTGTGTGTGTGTGTGTGTGTGTGTGTGTGTGTGTGTGTGTGTACCTGAGTGAGTGCAATGTTGTTTGGTGTGTCCAGTGTCAAATAGTCTAAGAATATCCTGGGTCAGATGCAGATCACATGACTGCATTATGAAACAGCATCTCAGCATTGCAACACGACTGTGTGTAGCCTAAGCAGGGACGGATGTAATATTTACAAATTGGGGGTGGCAGGCAGGAGAAAATGGGTATGGGTGCGGCTTCATCGCCCGTGTCGCTTCGCGCCACGGGCGATGAAGTCGCACCCATACCATTTTCAGTTACAGGACTTATATTAGGCAATTAAAGCATCAATAATAACATCAGTTGTTGAAGTTGCAACAGACACGCAGCATGCATAAAGCTAAAGGTCTGACTCAGAGAGTTTTCTGTTTTCAATGATGAAATGCTGTTGGTTTAGTGGTGCCAAAATTGTAGTTAGTTAGGGACTGTACGTTATTTACCGGGGGGGGGGGGCTGGTGCGCTGGAAGTCCCGTAAAAAAAAAAAAATCATGCCCCCCCCCCCCACCTCAATTTTTTCCCCATGGCCCTCCCCCCACTTCAATGTTGTTTTCCCATGGCCCCCCCCCCCCTTACAGGTAACTACCAGCATTGATTTCCCAATAGTTGTCATGTTTTACACGTGTCTAAAAGAGCTTTTATTTATTCGCGCTGGCCTCTTTGAAAACTATAGCCCCGTTGTGCGATCTCTCAGCTTCGATGGCAATGAAAATACTATCCAGCACGTTCGGTTTCTGACCCCCCAATGTCGCAACTCTACTAGATGGCATGATTCTACCCAGCGCAGCCTGGGTGGAGTAGCTATGTAAGCCTGGAGTATAGACAGAGCAATACAGACACCGTTCACTTCATGGAGCAAAGGGGGGCAACAAACAACTCGTTTTAGGCTACTCACCACAGCTCGACGTGCTGCTTTATAATCCATGCATCCGCCCGTATCGGGCTTTAGAAAACGGCTCTGCTGTCATTATTTATCAAACCGAACGCAGTCCTTGGTAAAAAGGCAAAGTTTTCTTTTCCCTACGTGTGTTGTAAACAAAGCGGTGGACGCCATGACAGGATCTCGCTTAACTGCATGGAGGGAGGAGGAGGGTCCATGCTGCAGATGGACCCTCGCACACGGAAGCGGCAGTCCACCCGGAGTCACGACATTGAGGAGTCAGAAACTGAGCGCTTGAGCGCTGTTCAAATGGCCTGAATAGGGACAAACTGCAGTTGAAGTCAATGTAGAAGAATCGCCATTAGCTAGCTCTATGAGTAAACGTAACTCAGTCTATACTCTAAAGCTCCGTCTTCTTTTTTCCCCATGGCCCTCCCCCCCAACTCATTTTTTTTCATCATGGCCTTCCCCCCCACCTCTTTTTTTTTCATCATGGCCCCCCCCCCCCTACGCACCAGCCCCCCCCCCCGGTAAATAACGTACAGTCCCTTAGTAGCAGTAGCCTAGTAGTGTTTCAAATCTTTTTAAGATATAAGCACTTTCATTTGAATTTTGGGTTGTTCGCATGCCATCATGTTTGGTGGGGCAGTCTGGGCATTTAGGGGGGCACTGCCCCCCCATGCCCATGTCTAGATCCACCCCTGCGTGTAAGTAGAACCACCATCAACATCATCATACTCATTGCATGCTGCAAAAACAAGCCATATGCATGCATTTTTAAATACTTTTATTTTGAGCACCACCAAAACAAAGGTTGTGAATTTGTCGAATTGCTCTCAGGAGTTAAAGGGGTGTTACACTTTCAAAAAAACTTTTGGTCATTTTATGGTCTAGTTTAAACGATCATAACTTTTGATAGGAACGTGCTAGAGACTTACTTTTTTTTTGATAGACTCAGAATTTTTTGCTCTACAAGCCTGGGGCCGGATTAAATCATCTCGCGGGCCGGATCCGGCCCGCGGGTCTTGACTTTGACATATGTGGTCTACTCAGTCTCATGTGAACACACCAGACAGTTTATAAGTTACTCCTTTCAGTATTTAGATATTTGATGTTTATTTTAGCGCCTCCAGCTCCTTCCCATAGAAACCCATTATAACTTAAAACTCCATTTTAACCATGACAGATTATTCGAAAACAACCAATCTTTTTTCTGGTGACTCATATTGTCCTCGGAATACGTGAGAGGACTGTGGAATTTCATTTACAGTTTTTATTTATTTTTTAAATATTGTTTTGGAAAATGTAGCCGCCTCCATATTTGGGAAGGCCTACCCAAATGAATAAAACAATAAAAACTGTAAATGAAATTCCACGGCCCTCTCACGTATTAGGAGGACAATATCAGTCACCAGAAAAAAAAATTGGTTGTTTTCGAATAATCTGTCATGGTTAAAATGTTTTAAGTTATAATGGGTTTCTATGGGAAGGAGCTGGAGGCGCTAAAATGAACATCAAATATCTAAATACTGAAAGGAGTAACTTATAAACTGTCTGGTGTGTTCACATGAGGCTGAGTAGACCATAAAATGACCAAAAGTTTTTTTGAAAGTGTAACACCCCTTTAAGGCCTGCACACCTGCAAGAGTCCATATGGAACCAACCTGGCGTAACATGCAGCTCACGTGGAGAAGCAGCATCATTAAACTTGTTTTTCCTGATAAATCATGGGCCCTTTGCAGGGATTTCACTTTTTACTTCAACACACAGCACCCCCAAACCAACAGAACAGGTTTTTTATCTGATACTGAAAACTCCAACTTGCTCCCCTCGTGCCATCAGGTGAATGAGTTTCTTGTGACAAGGACCCCCCCAAATTAAAGTCAAAAGTCAAAGTCGCATGATTTGTCACTACGTTACCGCAGCGAAATTGGACCTCCGCTTTTAACCCATCACTTGGAGTGGTGAGCTCCAAGGAGCGGTGAGCTGCGGCTTGCCGCGCTCGGGAATCATTAGCTGATTTTGACCCCCAATCCATCCCTTTGATGCTGAGTGCCAAGCAGGGAGGCATTGGGTCCCATTTTTTAGAGTCTTTGGTATGACCCGACCGGGAATCGAACCCCGGCCTCCCAGTTCCAGGGCGGACACTCTAACCACAAGGCCACTGTTCTGGTTACATACAGACCCCCCCCCCCCTGCCCCCCCACCTGTAGCTTAAATGTTGTGTGCCAGTAGTCAGGCCCCATGAGAAAATGCATTTATATGCAGCAACATGATCAAAAATGTTCAAACATGCCTATTCTGAGTCGATTTTTCGGAAAAATACTTGAGTTTCTATTGCAGGGGTTTTCAACAGGTGGTCCGGGGACCACCAGTGGTCCTTGAGAGGGTTCCAGGTGGTTCCCAGGCTAAATGATGGAAAGTTGGTTAACCAGATGTAACTCTTGAGAGTGTAAAAATGAAACCAAATGGACCCTTGCAGGCCCATTTGGTTTCATTTTCACACTCTCAAGAGTTAAATTATTCTTCTGAATTAGCAATATTTAATTAAGATGTCTACACTGGTTTGTTTGCAAAATCCAGCCTGGAATTATTAACAAAACCAAAAGAATTCTTTAGTTTTAGGTCTTTGGGGCTAAATTGTCACCAAATGGTGGTCTGTGGCTCAAATGCTGAATAAATGGTGGTCCCTGCCTGGTGTCAAAAAGGTTGAAACCCCTGGTCTATTGGGCTCAAATCTAAATTGGATTTGAATGTTTATTGTGTTCACATCAAGTTGTTATTGTAGAGTGTATTATGTCTGTTGTCATGTCTGGCCTAGTCAGAGTTGTTGACTCACTGATCTGACGTCACCGGAACCCAGAACATGTGGTGTCGTTGTGCCCCCTGGTGGACAAACCGTCACCATGTTTGGAAGACTTTCATTTGAAACAGGACTGTACAGTATGGGCTGCCCAAAAGGTTGATGGTGATCTAGCAGTTAAACATCTTAATTACATAATTTCTAAGAGTCCATACAATTAGAAAATGGAGAATAACTGTTATTGTGGACAAAAACGTGAAAGTTCTTAATTTTGGGTGCAAGAAACTAAACTCAACATCACAAACTGTCAACTCAAACCTCAAATACTGTTTTCAACGTCAAAGCTCAAACTTTCTAGAGGGCCTTGAAATGGTTTTCAGTAATGGAATAATCACATTTTGATGTGTAGATCTTGTTGAGCCAGTCATTTTGAAAGTAGCTCTTAAGTAAAAAAAAAAAAAAAAAAAAAAAGTGTGGGCAACCCTGCAGTATATAAATGCTTAAACCAGGGGTTTTCAACAGGTGGTCCGGGGACCACCAGTGGTCCCTGAGGGGGTTCCAGGTGGTCCCCAGCTAAGTTGGTTAACCAGATGTAACTCCTGAGAACGTAAAAATGAAACCAAATGGACCCTGGCGGGTCCATTTGGTTTCATGTTTACGCTCTCAAGAGTTAAAAATATACATCATCATGTTGATCTGTATGTTTGACTGTTTTGTTTCCCCAAATCCAGCCTGGAATTGTGAACAAAAGCAAAAGAAATCTTTAGTTTTGGGGTCTGTGGGGCTAAAATGTCCTCAAATGGTGGTCCAAAATACTGAATAAATGGTGGGCCCTGGTATCAAAAAGGTTGAAAACCACTGGCTTAAACCACACTTCACACAGTAGGCTATAATGTGCAGGCAGCCAGGCAGGCAGGCAGCCAGCCAGCCTGCCAGCCAGCCAGCCAGCCAGCCAGCCAGCCAGCCAGCCAGCCAGCCAGCCAGCCAGCCAGCCAGCCAGCCAGCCAGCCAGCCAGCCAGCCAGTCAGCCAGCCAGCCAGCCAGCCAGCCAGTCAGCCAGCCAGTCAGTCAGCCAGCCAGCCAGCCAGCCAGCCAGCCAGCCAGCCAGCCAGTCAGCCAGCCAGTCAGTCAGCCAGCCAGCCAGCCAGCCTGCCAGCCAGCCAGTCAGCCAGCCAGCCAGCCAGCCAGCCAGCCAGCCAGTCAGTCAGCCAGCCAGCCCCAGCCAGCCAGCCAGCCAGCCAGCCAGCCAGCCAGCCAGCCAGCCAGCCAGCCAGCCAGCCAGCCAGCCAGCCAGCCAGCCAGCCAGCCAGCCAGCTGCTTCTGGCTTTACAGAAGATGACTGATTATTGGTAGAAACAGCGCTGTTTCACAGCAACATAACCAGAGACCTTTTTGATACCAGGGCATTTATTCAGCATTTGAGCCACAGTCCACTATTTGAGGTCATCCCCACAGACACCCAAACTAACTAAGATTTTTTTTTGCTTCTGTCCGTGACCATGAATGTTCTAGTTGTGCTAGACTTGGGCTAATTAAAACAATGAATATTTTAACTCTTGGGAGTGTAAAAATGAAACTCGCAAATGGACTCACAAGGGTCCATTTGGTTTCATGTTTACGTTCTCAAGAGTTATCTGGTTAACCAACTTATAGCTCTGGACCACCTGGAACCCTCTCAAGGACCACTGGTGGTCCCCAGACCACCTGTTGAAAACCACTGATCTAAATAAATAATGTTTCAACACGGTTAAAACCATGACCCCATGTAGTTGTTGAACTACAGTATATTACCTGTAGGAGTCATATCATTTCATTTAATGTATTTTGGTCAAACGGCGCCCCCACTGGTCGCCTTGCAGTAGGGCACCGTAGCTCCCTTTAATCAGAACTCTCTAGTGTCAGAGTTGCGACATTGAGGGGCCAGAAACTGAGCGCTCCAGCTGCTGTTCTTGCATGCTTGAATAGGGACACACTGGAGTTGGAAATAAGACCTATTTTCGGATGTAACATGACAACTGCTTTAAAGTAGCCTATTGTAGAGTAACGACTAAAGACTGACTGGCTAGTGTTTATGTTATGTTATGTTGTGTAATGTGTAGGCCTATCTAAAATAAAGGGTTTTAAGATCATTAAAGCTGGGCTGCTGCCTGAGTGCTGAGTCCACTGCATTTCGCCTGCTTCAGGTCCAGGACTTGTCCTTATTTGTTGTCCATTTCTCTAAAGAAGTCGTTGCACAATATCCGCCATTGGACTGGCACCATGAAGTGAACGGAGTTGGCGTAACTCTCTGTACACTATATGTCTCTCCCTTTAATTCTACCAGAGACACACGGGGACTACAAATGTCATGAAACAGCGGAGACGCAAGAGGGTACGTCAGAAAGGGGGACTGCCGGCAGCCCACTGAAGTCCACTGAAATTCCACTGTAGTTAGCCCACCCTTAAAACAATATGAAATGAACAGAAGACTATATTGATTTGAATAAAAATATGATTCCAAATGTATGAAGTCTTTCTCAACACATGTTGTTGTTTTTTCTCAATAGAGGTCGTGTTTCACATTTAATTTACCACTTGAATTAGTTACCCATAATGCTAACAGAGCAGAGAGGAGACTGCAGACAGAGAACCTGTCGCTTTTAAATGACGTCACTGTCTTTACGAGGCTACAATCGCCGACTTTGAAGAGTCGAATTCTCAACAATACACACCCATCCCGACTGACTTTGTTCATTCATGTCTATATTTGGTACATGTCACAGCTTATTATTATGTTTTACCTACCTCGGAGCTCTGACAGCTGTTTTACTGTTGTCAGCTTGTTGTATTAATAAATGTTGGCTGATTAATTGGGAAAATAAGCCAGCTGTATTTGGAGGAGTGACATATACTGACATTTTCAACTACCATAGTGACTTATGCAGAGGAGTATTAACTAGTCTTGTAAAATGCCGTTTGGATCATTATAAACAAATACATAGCATATGAAACAAAACACAGCTAATATATCTGAGTATTGAAAATCTCAAGGGATGGGACCATGACGTATATACTGTGCGACCACATTAACTTGAGATTTATAATGCTAGTACATGTGAATTTCTGATGGAGTATATTATAGTACATTGTGGGCTGTATATTCAGATGGCAGGTGTGTGACAGTAATAAGGATAAATAAATCATATTTTACACGTCATCAGAACACAGAATAAAGTGCTACAGCCTCAGTAATAAATTAGTGAAATTACGGTATTTTGTGACAGGGATTGCAGGGATTGCATTGACCGCTGGAATACCCTGTTCTAACGAACCCTATTGGGTAGCCGCTGTTTCATTTGGGGGCGTGAAATTTGTAGTCTCCGTGTGTCTCTATTCTACCACAGGCCCGCAGCTGTGTGAACAGACACGCCAACAGCACGCACGCACGCAGACACAGACCGCGCTTTTTGAAAGAAAGAAATCCTTTTGTTGTTGTTTTTTTTAATCTTAGGCGGATGTTTGTTTGTTTTAGAAAACTTTATAATTTGTCTGGAGCCTGTTTGGTTTGTTTTGTTTGCTTTATTCCCCCCGTTTGTTTTGAAATATACACAACACCATACACACGACTGCAATACTACCAGCCGTCAACCAACATCTACAAAAACAGTGAGTAAACAACAATACAGTCCAAGTCACCCAGCATGTGCTCGTTGTTCTGTATAACTGGCGAAACTAAATAGGCATATTGGCCTGCAGGCCAGTGTTGCCAACTGCCAAAATCCAAAATGCACTAGTGGCACTTCCAAAATGCACTAGAATGCGCTAGATCAGGGGTGGCCAACCAGTCAGAGACTAAGAGCCACATTTTTTACTGTGTTATGGCAAAGAGCCACATCATACGCGCACGACACGCGCACGCACACACACGCACACACACACACACACACACACACACACACACACACACATGCACAGTAACTAACTTCACAGCATCTTGACTACTTGTTTATGTCCACATAAGCTGAAGTAGACTTACAAAGGACAAACACTGGCAGTGCAGTCATAGTCAAAGAACAGTCATTTACAAGCTGCATAGGCAGACAGACAGGCATGCAGGCATACAGAGACAGAGACACAGGCAGGCAGTGGCAGACAGACAGGCAAGCAGGCAGGCAGACACAGACAGACAGGCAGGCAGGCAGGCAGGCAGGCAGGCAGACAGAGACACAGGCAGGCAGTGGCAGACAGGCAGGCAGGCAGACACAGACAGACAGGCAGGCAGGCAGGCAGGCAGGCAGGCAGGCAGACAGAGACAGAGACACAGGCAGGCAGTGGCAGACAGGCAGGCAGGCAGGCAGACACAGACAGACAGGCAGGCAGGCAGGCAGGCAGGCAGGCAGGCAGGCAGGCAGAGACAGAGACACAGGCAGGCAGTGGCAGACAGGCAGGCAGGCAGGCAGACACAGACAGGCAGGCAGGCAGGCAGGCAGGCAGGCAGGCAGGCAGGCAGGCAGGCAGACACAAATAAACAGACAGACAGCGCCATAACTGCCTTATGAAAATGAACCACAGAGAAAAGTACAGCATCTGCTCTACTGTCCCAACATGTAGGCTACAACACAAGCACGGGCGAACGGACACACACACACACACACACACACACACACACACACACACACACACACACACACACACACACACACACACACACACACACACACACACACACACTGAACGGGCTAGATTTGCTAGCCTCGATTATACCACATGCTGCGCTGAATGACAGGGGTAATGACCGAATGCAGGCGCTCCGTTCCACAGTGGAACGGCGTGATATACCACCACCCCCAAAACGACGCACGACACGGCGGCAACGGCAACGGCAGCGCGCGCCGCGCACCGTTCCATTCACCACCAACACGAAACGGCACACGAAGCTTTACAACGGCGGGCGGTGCGCGTCGTTCTATTCACCACCACCAACACGAAAGGGCACACGAAAGGGTACAACGGCGGCGCACGTGCACCGTTCCATTCCATCACGGCCACCACCACGAAATACCGCACGCAACGCTAAAGAACAGCGGGCGCACCGTTCCGACAAACTACTCACCAGGGGTGTAGTGGAGGGGGGACGCGGGGGGACGGCGTCCCCCCACTTCTCACATCTAAAATATTTTTGGGTCTGAAAAAAAAAATCATTAGCATGGTGAAATACATCTTGAGGACATCATCAAGATGTGTTTCACCATGTTAATGAGTTTCCTTTTTTCTGAGAGTGTACAAATGGAACCAAATGGACCCGCTAGGGTCCATTTGGTTCACATTTGTACACTCTCAGAAAAAAAAAATCAAATGGGGGGAATTCCCCTTTCAGAGGCGTCCCCCCACTTCTAAAAGTACCACTACAACACTGCTCACCCCCCCCTCCTCGGCCGCGGTTGTTTGGGCAGCACTGTAGGGAATGAATAGCTGCGCCAGGCCGAGCGTTTTTGAGGCTTGTCATGGAAGCCCCGCCGCGAGCCGCACAAAGTCATTCAAAGAGCCGCATGCGGCTCGCGAGCCGCGGGTTGGCCACCGCCGCACTAGATGCTCGTCTGGAAGGGAATATGACCATTAAATGACCAGTAATCTTCTACATTCTCTAGTCGTGTAGACTTGGTCTAATTCACATGATGAATATTTTAACTCTTGAGAGTGTAAAAATGAAACTAAATGGACCCGCAAGGGTCCATTTGGTTTCATTTTTACGCCCTCAAAGAGTTACATCTGGTTAACCAGCTATCCATCATTTAGCCTGGGGACCACTGGTTGAAAACCACTGTCATAGGAGGAGAAATTGTGAAAAATGAGGGTTTTATCTCTGGCGCCTGTCAATCAATTTCACCCCAACTCACCAGCCAAAAAGCACTAGATTTTCCGCCTGGAGTTTTTCACTAATTTTGGCGCTAGGGGGGTCTGAAAAAGCGCTAAATATAGCGACAAATGCGCCAAGTTGGCAACACTGCTGCAGGCTATATTTCCCATCGATGGATGCTCAGACTCACTCAAAGACCACGCAGATGTGGTGTCATGCTGCCCCCTGGTGTACAAACAGTCACATAACACATACAGGCTACCTTTCTTTTTATCTTTTGTCTATTTTTGACTTCCCCATAGATATTTACAAAATAATACTGATTGATATAAATTATTTTAAGCCTAGAATCAAAGCCACTCAGGATATGTGTCTATAAAACATTTTATTCTGTGCAAAACAAATGGAGATGAATTAAAGGGGGATTTCACAACAAACCCCATTTGTACGCCCTCAGAAAAAAAGGTCAACAAACAATACAAACACAACTTCATGATGTCATCAAGTTGTCTTTCACCACAAGTTCAATCAACTAGAACAGTGGTGCCCACACTTTTTTTTGACTTGAGAAGTTGAGAGCTACTTTCAAAATGAGGGGCTCAACAAGATCTACACATCAAAAATCTGATTATTCCATTACTGAAAATCCATTTCAAGGCCCCCAAAAAGTTTGAGCTTTGAAATAGTGGTGATGGTGTTACTTACTGATAGTGTTTAAGAATAATGTGCTTAAAATGAAAATAGAGGGAGGGATTTGGAAGGTTTTCTTGTATATCCTACTACTGACGTTTGAAAACAGTATTTGAGGTTTGAGTTGACAGTTTGTGATGTTGAGTTTAGTCTCCTGCACCCAAAACTAAGAACTGTCACGCTTTTGTCCACAATTGGGAAAGAGAACTGGCAAAACATTGGTCAAAATAACAATTATTCTCCATTTTGTAACTGTGTGGAATCTTGAGAGTGTAAAATGAAACCAAATGGACCCGTAAGGGTCCATTTGGTTTCATTTCAACACTCTCAAGAGTTACAGATCCATGGGGACTTTCGTGAACTACCTGCACAGCCTGTGTGATCTACTGGTAGATCGCAATCTACCTTTTGGGCACCCCCGAACTAGAAGATATAGATATACAATAGACAACAACATAGATACTGTATATAGAACAAAAAGTTCATACACACAATGTAGCCTGATAACGTCGGTCAGTCTTTCTGACATGGATTGGACAAATTAATGAATAGGCCTACATAAATATAAAAAAAAACGATTTTGAACTTGACGATTCAATATTAATATCATGGCATTAGGAATTGTGATATATTGGCATATTGTTTTTTGCCCACCCCTAATGTTCATGCGATATGCAGATTTTAATGTATGCTCACTAACTTTGCTCTACATGAAAAAGCAGATCACTGGCCTACTTTGAAAGTTGTCTGAAAACTCACTGGTTTGTTCTCAGCGTCAAAGGGATGGATTGGGGGTCAAAATCAGCTAATGATTCCCGAGTGCGGAGAACCAATTTCGCTGCGGTAACGTAGTGACAAATCATGCGACTTTTTCTTTGCTTCGGAACTAAATCTATGCTTAACGTAACTCAGAGTGTACAAAGGGAACCAAATCGACCTGTTCCATTTGTACATTCTCAGTTAAATTAAAACATTGATTTTGCAATATAAACTGGGTGTTATTGATGTGAACAAGTTTGGGAGCCACTGTTCAGGGCAGAAATTAATTATTGATATAATTATCATACATACTTATGGGGTATTTGAAATTAAAATAGGTTTGTTGATTTAGAATAAAATGTTTATCTTAATTAGCTGAGAGTAGACTACAACAAAACAACCATTAATATAAAACTGAAAATGTTGTGGAAATACATTTGACTAGATTCATAAATTCAGCTTAAATTACAAACAAATATTCCAGACATCCATCCTTGCTTTTACAAATCCAAAACTGCTGTTTACCAGCAGTTGCTGAGGTTGTTTCCTGGTAGGCCACTGCACCTGTGCAACAACACGTTACCTTGTGTTGCAATACCATAGAGGAACATTTGCTCAAGCTAACAATGGAATCTTAAGGTCCCTGTGGAGTATGGGAACTTATTATACTATTGATGATAAAATAAATATAAATACAAATAAGTGAAATATAACCATCCAAGAGAGAAATGATCATACGTTTATTGAGAAATCTGAGGCATAAAATACATCCTCAATGAGAAAATAATCAAAGCAAGAATTATGTTTTATATAAGGTTTATAATATTTGTTGAATTATTTGTTTGGCTTGAATTGCAACACATTAACCTACTGATCATCCGAGTAGCCCACTAGCAGGTTTGTCCGTTTGTCTTTATTTGTTTCTTTATTTGTGACTACACACACCGCCTGCATGAATATTACTTACATTCAAATATATAGCAATAAACAAAATGATACATCACAACATAGTACATTTTTTTTATAATAGTAAGATAATAGTAATAGTAGGGGGGGGGGGGGGGGGGGGATAAAAAAAGAACAAAAACGGAACAGTTCATGCTTGGGTATTATATAGTAATTTGATACAGTTGAGTAATTTTAATTCTAAATATCCTACAAATGACCTATTAAAAAAACAAGAGTGGACAGTTTCAATGGCGTGTACAACCAATTGAATGAAGACGAACTATGGG
>CM076979.1:1598194-1613194 GCA_039105355.1 Benthosema pterotum
ATTTGCAGAAAATCCTCTGTTGTGAACTTTGTGCAAAACAAATGATATCCAAAGACAGCTTAATGTGTCTACTTTAAGGGAAAAATAAAATGACTTGATGATGTGTTGCAGTTTTTTATTTTTACATTACAATTTACAATACATTTGAGAAAACGGCATGTCTCAGTAAGACATCCCCTCCTCCCCAGGGGCGAATATAACACTTCCCAATTGGGGGGTGGGCAGTTGAAAATGAACGAAGCGCCACGGGCGATGAAGCCGCACCCATACCATTTTCGGTTGCAGGACTTTTATTAGTCAAGTAAAGCATCAATAATAACATCAGTTGTTGTTGAAGTTGCAACAGACACGCAGCATGCATAAAGCTAAAGGTCTGACTCAGAGAGTTTTCTGTTTTCAATGATGAAATGCTGTTGGTTTAGTGGTGACACAGCTGTAGTTAGTTAGTAGCAGTAGCAGTGTTCATTGTCAATATAAGCACATCATTGTAAATATAAGCACTTTAATTTTAAATATCTTGGGTTGTTTTGCATGCCATCATAATTGGTGGAGCAGCCTGGGCATTTAGGGGGGGCATTGCCTGGACACTGGATTCGGTGCTGAGATCTAAAATAGCTAAAACCACATCCAAACACCTCCAGGAAAGTGTTAATCTTCTAAATTAACATTTTTTATTTATTTTTTTTTGGGGGGGGGGGGGGGGTTAACATTGGCAAAGTGTGGCTTTAAGCCATATATACTGTATGCTTTCGTCGCACAGCGACAATGATGTCACGTTTTTTCTTGGGACAGTTTCTGGTCCATTTCCCTGCTAATAATGACGTGTCCCAAAAATAGAAAGAAAAGGCAAGGTTGAAAAGTGGTTAATGTCATCTAGCATTTAAAAAGGCCCTTGGGCGGAGAAGGAGCTCTCTCTATCTCTCTCTCTCTCTCTCTCTCTCTCTCTCTCTCTCTCTGTTTCCCTCTCTCTGTCTCTCTCTCTCTCTCTCTCTCTGTCTCTCTCTCTCTCTCTCTCTGTGTCTCCCTCTCTCTGTGTCTCCCTCTCTCTCTCTCTCTCTCTCTCTCTCTCTCTCTCTCTCTCTCTCTCTTCTCTCTCTCTCTCTCTCTCTCTCTCTCTCTCTGTGTCTCCTCTCTCTGTGTCTCCCTCTCTCTCTCTCTCTCTGTCTCTCTCTCTCCCTCTCCTCTCTCTCTCTCTTCTCTGTGTCTCCCTCTCTCTGTGTCTCCCTCTCTCTCTCTCTCTCTGTCTCTCTCTCCCTCTCTCTCTCTCTCTCTCTCTGTCTCTCTCTCTCTGTGTCTCTCTCTGTCTCTTTCTCTCTGCTGTTTGACTGTGGGTTGTTTTTTGGGGACGGAGGATTTCGAGGACACTTCTATTTCGGTGAGTCCCCCGTGTGCTGGCGTTTCCCCTGGGAGGGTTTAGTTGGACGTGGTTTGTTTCCCTGCCCAAATAGGGAGTGTGTGACGCACAGACACACACACGCACACACACATTTCTGCCTGGTTTACATAGTTCATCTGGTTCGCTGCATTGGCAAAAGGCGCGAAATCGTTTGATAGTACTTAAATGTATAGCAAGCAAAGCTAGAAGCAGAATGTCCCATTTTGAGTTTTCAAAGTGTTTCTTGAAAATGGCTGCTTCGCTAATACTTGCCCTTGTGTGGTTTTCAACCTTTTTGACACCAGGGACCACTATTTATTCAGAATTTGAGTCACAGACCACCATTTGATGACATTTTAGCCCCACAGACCGCCAAAAACTAAAGATTTATTTTGCTTTTGTCCACAATACTAGGCTGGATTTGGGAAACAAACAACAACAGTATTAGTATATTAGTATATTCGTATTAGTATGTTTGAACATACTAATCTTCTACATTCTCTAGTTGTGTAGACTTGGGCTAAGTCAGATGACGAATATTTTAACTCTTGAGAGTGTAAACATGAAACCAAATGGACCCACAAGGGTCCATTTGGTTTCATGTTTACGCTCTCAAAGAGTTACACCTGGTTAACCAACTGTCCCATCATTTAGCTAGGGACCACCTGGAGCTCTCTCAAGGACCGCTGGTGTTCCCCCATACCATTTTATCTTGCCCCTCCAACATGTTCTCTTACCCCCCCAAATGGGACATGTTACATCCACCCCTGCATAAGCACCACGGGTCGGGTCTCCCTACAACATATAGTTGACAGTAGACACATTGTCCAGTCAAGCGCCCACAGCTAGACGCCAGGTGTCAACTTAACTTGACCTTGACCACACGTCTGTCCATGAATATCAGGAATGAGCATGAGCTTGTGGAATCATGGCTTTGATATGTACATGACTAGTTTGCGATCGGGTGGCCAATAGGGCTGCAAATAACAATGATTTTCATCCATTAATCAGATTATGGCACTCATTTCGCTATTTTTTTTTTACATTTGATTTGAAGTTCTTTCAGACATTTCCTAACAAAAAATAAAGATGAATAATGTATTAAAGTCATGCTGATTATTCGGCTGCTGTTCAAACAAAGCCGCCATTGTTATGTGTGATATTTAGCTTTAGCTTTTAGCTCTACTGTGCATGTGCAACTTTCAGCACATTGTAGATTCTAATATCTGACAGTAGAGTCTAGATCATGACATTAGATTCTTGTTTCTGACGGTAGATTCTAATATCTGACAGTAGATTCTTGTTTCTGACACTAGATTCTAGTTTCTGACGGTAGATTCTTGCTTCTGACGGTAGATTCTAATATCTGACGGTAGATTCTAGTTTCTGACAGTAGATTCTAGTTTCTGACAGTAGATTCTAGTTTCTGACGGTAGATTCTAGTTCGGCGCTGGATTTCTTGTTTCTGACGCTGGATAGAACTTCTGATGCTAGATTATAGTTTCAGACACCAGATTATTATTATTTGAAATCTATGTCCCTGTGTCAGTGATGCTCAACATATTTCATTAATTGTTGCAGCCCTACATTTAACACAGGAATAAGCTGTAAAACACTCTGGCAATTAGCTGCTTGTTTGATTATGACAAACTGATTCATCGTTACAGGCTTGGTGGCCAATACATCTTTTTCTATTGGTGTGTGTGTGTGTGTGTGTGTGTGTGTGTGTGTGTGTGTGTGTGTGTGTGTGTGTGTGTGTGTGTGTGTGTGTGTGTGTGTGTGTGTGTGTGTGTTGTGTGTGTGTGTGCTTTGAAGCAGGTCTACCTCTCTAATATTTACCCCTTGAGCGTAGTATTAGTAGTAGCCAGTGTTGGGCAGTAACTAATTTTAGATTACATATTACTATAATGTTATTACTTTTGCTCCAAAAAGTAAAGTAACGAGATTACTCTGCAAAAATGGGTAATAAGTAACGCATTACTTTGCAAGTAACGCCAAGTTACTTGTTTAAAATGAGCTTGTTGTTGCAGGCAAAAATAGAAAAGATTTACAAGCCATCAACAAGTACTGTAACAACAGAGATGTGCACTAGATTATAGATCCAGTCCATACGCTGCATCCTGTGCACAGTTATGTACACTACAAATTGCTTGCTACTATATTTTGTATTTATTTTTAAATACCTCAACTGTCTTTGAAAACAATTGTGTTAAAGTTTAAAAAGTCAAAGAGGCAAAGACACTATCATTATTCCAATAAATTGGATTCAGTTCTAAAAAGAGCTCGCTAAACAGATTATGTTGTACATCTCTATTTTTTCAAATGTAGGAGTTGAGAACTTGGGAAAGTAATAACGTAATATGTAATATATTACTCTTTGATTCCAGTAATAAGTAAAGTAATGATATTACTTTGTCTAAGGGGTAACGAGTAAAGTAAAGAAGTTACTTTCCTAAGTAATATAGACCAACACTGGTAGTAGCGAAAGTGCTGTGGGCGTTTTTTTTTTTGGCATGCGCCGTCGTGTTGTTGACATTCCTTCATGGTCTGATCCAACCAAGCACAGCGGCAAAAAACAGCGGAGAGGACAGAGGTGTACACACAGTTGTCCACAATTCCAGGCTGGAATTGTTTTGGGAAACAATACAGGCAAACATACAGATCAAAATGACCAGTAATCTTCTACATTCTCTAGGTGTGTAGACTTGGGGCCTATTCGGTTGATGAATATTTTAACTCTTGAGAGCTTAAACATGGAACCAAATGGACCCGCAAGGGTTTCATGTTTACGCTCTCAAAGAGTTACACCAGGTTAACCAACTGTCCCATCATTTAGCCTGGGGACCACCTGGAACCCTCTGAAGGACCACTGCTGTGGAAAACCACAGATGACCTATATAGGTTGCCTAATGTATTACAATGTTGTTTAGCGCTTCATTGTATGTTGTAAAATGTATTGTAAATCCTGATTTAAATGTACATTTTTCACCATTGTAAGTTGCTCTCTATTAAGAGCGTCTGCTAAATGCCTAAATTGATGTAGTGGACTAGAAGTAAAAGTATTTCAAATTTCAATTGGCGTATTATCCCGAATATTAGATTACAACACATTTTACAATATACAGTGAAGCGCTAAAAACATTGTAATACGTTAGGCAACCTATAAGTAATTGCAGCAAGTACTGTGGGTTGATATGTAATACAAGTGCTATGGACTGAGATGGAGTTTGAAGAGGTGTGTTTTCAGACTGCGGCGGAAGATAGGTGAATCTGTGGTTCTGATTGCGGTGGGAAGTGCATTCCATAGTTTTGGAGCCAGGAGGGAGAAGAGCTTGGGGCGCGTGCAGCGGTGTCCAGTCGTTTTTAGTGGGGCTACTGCCAGCTTAAAAACAACTCTAAATATAACAAATCGTCAACCTAATCGTGGTTTGCATTGTCATGTTGTTGACATTCCTTCACGGTCTGATCCGACCAAGCACAGCTGCAAAAAATAGCGGAGGGGAGAGACAGACAGACAGACACACAATGGTGTTTCCTAAAACGATGCAGAACGTCCCCATCATAACTCTCATAGCAGGAAGGGACGCCAGGAGAAAGGGAGAGGCAGGGGCGGATGTAACATTCCCCAATTGGGAGGGCAGGAGACAATGGTATGGGTGCGGCTTCATCGCCCGTGTCGCCCCATACCGTCTTCGGTTACAGGACTTTTATTAGTCAAGTAAAGCATCAATAATAACATCAGTTGTTGTTGAAGTTGCACCAGACACGCAGCATGCATAAAGCTAAAGGTCTGACTCAGAGAGTTTTCTGTTTTCAATGATGAAATGCTGTTGGTTTAGTGGTGACACAGCTGTAGTTAGTTAGTAGCAGTAGTAGTGTTTCACAATCATTTTAAATATAAGCACTTTAATTTGAAATATCATGGGTTGTTTTGCATGGCATCGTGTTTGGTGGGGCAATCAGGGCATTCAGTGGTGTCGATAAATGGGGAAAAGTTAGACAATTTTAGGGGAGCCCAAAGCCGTGCTCCCCTAACGTTCCCCCCATTCTGTGTTTCCTAAAAATGGAGGTCTGAAGAAAACCACTAACATGGTGAAACATCTTGATGACATCATCAAGAAGTATTTTTCATCATGTTAATGGATTTCTTTAGACGCTTCTTTTTTTCCTGAGAGCGTACAAATGGAACCAAATGAACCCGTTAGGGTTCATTTGGTTGCATTTGTACGCTCTCAGGAAAAAATGTTGAAAATGGGTGAAATTCCCCTTTAATGCCGCCGGGAAAGCTTTGCTAGCTACGTCCCTGAGGGCATTTAGAGGAGGGCATTGCCCCCCCATTGCCTAGATCCACCCCTGATCATAACTCCCATAGCAGGAAGGGACGCCAGAGAAAGGCAGAGGGAGTTGATCATATAAGGCGCTCCCTCCCTCCCTCTTTTTTCCCCAGTTGCCTACCAGCTGTGTAAACACAACCCAAACAACAGTCAGGGAGGGAGAGAGAAGCCAGAGGGATGAGTAAGTCCAGCAGACCGGCCGTGGAGACAAGGGAAATGAAAATAAAACACCATAACATGTAATCGATTGGTAGTTAAGGAGTGCAGTGTGCACACTGTGATGCAGTAATAGGCCTCAGCCCAAGACTGTACCAAGACTGTACCACAGCCATCACCACCCTGTATTCTACCAGGATAGAGGACAGTTGTATTCATCCACCACCATATCACATCTATTTATTTTGTGGCAGTTCTATTATTAGATTAACCGTAATCCCCCATTAGCAGTGTGTTGGGTCTACTGCTCCCATCTGGAAACACTGGGGCAGACCCAATGGACTCTGGTCAAAATCTGATCGGAGCTATATGCGGCTGCCAGAGGCGGGATCAACGTGAGACTGATGACATATCGAAGCTGTGCCACTGCTCTAATGTAACGTACGGACCTGATGAAGAAGATCAGAGAGATTAAAACCTTGTCCAATTTTTGAATAAAGTAAATTCTTTGCCATAAGACTGGTGTGCGGGCCCTACTCCACTACCATGGTTGCCACATTGGCAGGACTTGACACTAACACTTGCCCGCTTGCCCGGGGCAAGTAAAAAAAAATGGTGGGGCAAGTGAAGACTGCTACCTGGTTGCCCGATCGGGCAAGTGTGTGACTTAGTGCGCTATAACACAACACAAGATAAATTTGTCTTGAAGGCGGTCATTGCGACCTGGGCTATTTAAGATGATGAATTTTAACTCTTGAGAGTGTAAAAATGAAACCAAATGGACCCGCAAGGGTCCATTTGGTTTCATTTTTACGTTCTCAAGAGTTACATCTGGTTAACCAACTTAACTGGGGACCACCTGGAACCCTCTCAGGGACCACCTGTTGAAAACCCCTGGTTTAAAGCACCCAAGTAGGAAGTAAACTTAAATGCAAAATTTACAATATATTTTTGGGGGGCAAGTGACCATGACCTGAGGGAAAGTAGAACCTGACTTGCACTTGCCCGATGGGCAAGTGCCTCGGAGACCTTAGTGTCAACCCCTGCATTGGCCTGGCACCCACTGTCGATGTGCGTGTAAATAGCATAGACTTGGACTGCTCTAATGTAAACAACAACCTAACAAAACTACAACTCCAAATTATTTTGGATATATCATATTTTTGTCCTGCTGTTGTCCCACATAGTTTCTGTTTGAGAGTTCCCAGATCAAGGTAGGAGGAGGGAACTTGTGAACTACTGCTACCGCAATCCGGCAGAGTCAGGTTTAAAACAAATTTTGGCAATTATTTGCCTCTATGAGACAAAATGGCAACAGTTTTCCCCAAGATTATGCAGAAAAAAACTGATTTTAAGGTCCGTTTTAAATTCAGCAGTGCTGTTTACATGGGCAAGGTCTTGATAGTCCATAAAGTAGTCCTTAGGGTGTTTGTATTCCACTGGCTAAGAAGAGGAGACTCTCACGCAAAACAGAGGGGAGTTCTGAGTCTGAACCGGTGCCCTCTGGCTCAAAAAGGAGAATCCTGATGTCAAACTAATATGTTTCCAGAACCAGGACCCAACACTCCTGGTACAAAAGAACCCTCAAACCCTTAAGTAGAAGTTTCCACAGAACTTTAAACCGTGACCTCGCGATTTGATTATATAAAAGGGTTTGCGGACGACAGTTTGAAGCCACACTGATCCTCTGTCATCCCACCATGGTTCGCCTTGTTCCTTCTCCTCGCTCTTTATCCAGGCCATGGGCGGATGTAACATTTCACACTGGGGGGGGCAGGAGAAAATTGTATGGGGGCTGCCTCATGAAGCCGCACCCATACCATTTCCACAGGGCTTTTTACAGGACTTTTATTAGCAAAGCAGGGGTTTTCAACAAGTGGTTCGGGGACCACCAGTGGTCCTTGAGAGGGTTTCAGGTGGTCCCAGGCTAAATGATGGTTAACCAGATGTAACTCTTGAGAATGTAAAAATGAAACATTTTCACACTCTCAAGAGTTAAAATATTCAAAATATTCATTCAAATATTCATCTGAATTAGCCAAAGTCTGCACAAATAGAGATCTAGGTTTGCCTGTCATGTTTCCAAAATCCAGCCTGGAATTGTAGATAAAAACATACGAGAGCTTTGGGTTTTGGGTCTGTGCTGAATAAATGGGGTCCCTGGTGTCAAAAAGGTTGAAAACCCCTGAAGTGAAGCATCAATAATAACATCAGTTGTTGTTGACGTTACAACAGACACGCAGCATGCATAAAGCTAAAGGTCTGACTCAGAGAGTTTTCTGTTTTCAATGATGAAATGCTGTTGGTTTAGTGGTGACACAACTGTAGCTCCACTAGTTAGTAGCAGTAGTAGTGTTTCAAATCATTTTAATTATAAGCACTTTAATTTGAAATGTCTTGGGTTGTTTTGCATGCCATCGTGTTTGGTGGGGCAGAATGGGTATTTAGGGGGGGCATTGCCCCCTATGCCCTGCCCTATGCCAGGGGGTTTCAACCTTTTTTGACACCAGGGACCACCATTTATTCAGCATTTGAGCCACAGACCACCATTTGATGACATTTTCACCAAAGACCTAAAACTAAAGAATTCTCTTGGATTTGTCCACAATTACAGGCTGGATTTTGCAAAAAAAAAAAAAAAAAAAAAAAAAAAAAAAAAAAAAAAAAAAAAAAAAAAACTTTTAGACTTCTTAATTAAGTGGTGCTAACTTAGATGATGAATATTTTAACTCTTGAGAGTGTAAAAATGAAACCAAATGGACCCGCCAGGGTCCATTTGGTTTCATTTTTGCGTTCTCAAGAGTTACATCTGGTTAAACAACTTAGCTGGGGAACACCTGGAACCCTCTCAAGGACCACTGGTGGTCCCCGGACCACCTGTTGAAAACCCCTGCCCTATACCCATGCCTAGATCCGCCCCTGATCCATCCAGGACCTCAGTCTCAGGCTCATAAACCTCCGGACAGTCTCTCTCTCTCTTCTCTCTCTCTCTCTCTCTCTCTCTCTCTATGAAGTCTCTGTCTCTCTCTCTCTCTCTCTCTCTCTATGAAGTCTCTGTCTCTCTCTATCCCCGGAGTAGACTATGGACTCTTTGACAGGCAGTGTTTAGGTCTTTAGGCCTTGCTTGCGGTCCTACTAGCTGCTGGTGCATCACAGAGGCTGGCATTGTTGTTGTTGTTATTGCTGTGCCGTTCGGAGGGGTTTTGAAGCGCGTCCATTGTTGCTGTCCTCCTCCCTGTTTAGTGACTAGGAGGAGAGAGAGAGCTGCTCTCTGCCAGAGCCCTGGCCCAGTGAACACCATATGCTTTAAGAGACTCCCAAGTCCTGGAGCAGAAGTAGAAGGAAGGAAGGAAGGCCAGGCGGCCATGTTTGACTGTTGGCCAACACACTGCAGACTCTATAGACAACCCATCCTCCTAGTCATAGTCCAGTGGTTTTCAACCTTTTTCACACCAAGGCCCACTATTTATTCAGCATATGGCTAAAATGCTGAATAAATGATCTGACATACAGATCAAAATGACCATTAGTCTACATTCTTTAGTTGTGTAGACTTTAAATGTATGATATTTAAATGTAGGGATGTCCCAATACCTTATTGCTATTGGAAAAAGTATGGTATCTGCCCTGTTTTTTTTTTTTTTTTTTGTCATATTGGTATCGGCAAATACAGGTATGGGTATCGTAAATGTATGCTTCTTCATTATATGCTTTGTCATTATCAGGTGATATTGGTATATTGGCAATACCCTTACCCCCGACATAGGGGGTAAGGGGTTGACACTATGGTAGTTAAATAAAATGTTGGAGTTTGATTTGAAGTTGCCCAAGTGCACATTTCAGTAAGGAGTCTGACCACTGGTTGAAAGCCACTGCCCTAGTCCATTGATACCCATTCATCCATTGATACATTTTTTTACTGAAGAACCACCAGAAAATATGTGGCTCTCCAAGGACCGCCGTTATAACTGAGATTAAAATGAAATACGTAGACCTGCCCCTTTGGTTCCATTCCTAAACCAATGATGCTGCTGCTGAAAGTGTCTTAATCACTAATCAGCACAACCAAAAATATTTATGTCGTGTTTTAATTACGGATCACTAATGAATTACTTTTTTATTCTACACAAACCCTATGTAGGTTTTGTGTAGAAAACAAAAACAATACATCAATTCTCAAATCTTGTACTTATGGCTAGGTGTGCTGTCATGCTCATTTCAGCACGGCTGGAGAACCTATTTAAACCAATGGCTTGGTCAGAAGAACTACCTGTAGTAATATAAATATTTCATTACACTTTTGTCTCGGAGTCAGGGGCGGATCTAGGCATGGGCGGGGGGGGGGGGGGGGGGGCAATGCCCTGACTAGAGTTCTCAAACTCTGCCCGAACCGACCAGGACCGAACCCGAACAGGCCCGACCCGATATGTAGGGCCGAAAATCTATCCTAATCAATAGGGCCGGGTAGGGCCTAGGGCCGCATGAAAACATAATATATATTATTGAATTATTTTAATATAGTAAGAATAATAGTTATTTTCTGTATTTACCCATTATGAAGATGGTGCTGATTTCAATTTTAATCTGTGGTGAATTCTCAAATTTTGCCCAAACCCGACAGTTTAGGGCCGGGTAGGGCCTAAAATCTATTCCATTTAGTAGGGCCGGGTAGGGCCTAGGGCCTGAACTGTTAGGGCCGGGTAGGGCCGGGCCTTAATTTTCAGGCCCGTTGAGATCTTTAGCCCTGACTGCCCCACCAAAAATGACAGCATGGAAACAACCCTAATTTCAAATATATTTCAAATTAAAGTGCTTATAATTAAAATTATTTGAAACAGTATGCTACTAACCAACTACAATTGTTGTGCCACCAAACCAACAGCATTTCATTATTGAAACCATCACAGCACACGTGTCTGTCGCAACTTCAACTGAACTGATGTTGTTATTGATGCTTTTCTTGCCTAAAATAAGTCCTGTAACTGAAAATGGTATGGGTGCGGCTTCATCGCCCGTGGCACAAAGCGACACGGGCGATGAAGCCCGGTATGGGGGCGATGAAGCCGCCCCCGTACCATTTTCTCCTGCCACCCCCAATTGGGAAATGTTACATCCGCCCCTGCTCTGAGTACCATCAGAGAGGAGCTCAAGTAACAGCAGTGAAATCTCTGTGAGTGTTTTATTGCATTTGTGCAACATGGTCATTATATTTTAGTTAGTAAACATATAATAATCAATATACATTGAGAAATCGATATATTGATCTATATTGTGGCCTGTTTATTGTGATACATACAGTATCTATCGTGAGATTGCAAGCAATATTCACCACTAGTGTTTTCAGGGGTTGACACTAAGGTCTCCAAGGCAGTTGCCCATCGGGCAACTTAGTGCAAGTCAGGTTCTACTTGCCCTCAGGTCATGGTCAGTTGCCCCCCCAAAAATATATTGTAAATTTTGTCGGCCAAGTATACTTCGTACTTGGGTGCTTTAAACCAGGGGTTTTCAACAGGTGGTCCGGGGACCACCAGTGGTCCCTGTCTGAGAGGGTTCCAGGTGGTCCCCAGCTAAGTTGGTTAACCAGATGTAACTCTTGAGAACGTAAAAATGAAACCAAATGGACCCTTGCGGGTCCATTTGGTTTCATTTTTACACTCTCAAGAGTTAAAATTCATCATCTTAATTAGCCCAGGTCTACACAACTAGAGAATGTAGAAGATTAGGTCATTTTGATCTGTACGTTAATTTGCCTGTTTTGTTTCCCAAATCCAGCCTGGAATTGTGGATATCTAGAAAGCAGTGAAAGACACAGAGGCAGAGTGCAATGACTGCCTTCAAGACAAATTCATCTTGTGTTGTGTTATAGTGCACTATGTTGCACACTTGCCCGATCGGGCAACCAGGTAGCAGTCTTCACTTGCCCCACCATTTTTTTTTTTTTTTTTTTTACTTCCTTCAAGTGTCAAGCCCTGGTTTTCATGAACTTTTTCTGCTCTACAGGGCATTAGAACTACCACAAACCTGTTATTGTAGTGGCAGTGCAGTGGGACCCCTACTGGTTGACTAGTGCTGTTGCACGGAGCAGGTCACAGCAATCTACACTACACTGCAATTCATCCTCTACCCAGATATCTGGGCTGAAGACATACAGTATGGAGCTTGTGCAGGGAACCAAAGCTCCAATCCGGAATATACAGGGAGTGACATTATAAATGGCCACTTGCCTGCTTATTAGGACAGTAAAATTAATAGAGGATAAAACATAAAAGAGGAAAGAAAGCCCCAAATAAGTTCAGATTACTCCCCTGTGTTAGAGGTGTTTTGTAATGGGTTAATGAAATGGTCTGGTTAAAGGACAATATGTTTTTTTCAACTAAAGTTCATGTTTTGGGTTATTAAACAAAAGGTGGATGTTTTACATTTGCTGCTTTCCTTTAGTTTTTGACATGATGCGTGGCATTCAAGCATGGCCCTATTCTCTATTCTTTTTCAAAAATATGGTGATTTTTATTATTATTATTATTATTTACAATAGACCTAACTAATTGAGCCTATATGAAACATCAGTATAACAGTTACCTGTATTATTTTTAAGTACATATTTAGCCCCGTGCTCGAGTGCCCCCTACCCTGTCAAAAACAATCTATAAAACTAAAGAATGCAGCAAATTAAGAAAAAAACACCCATCTTTTACTTTCTCTAATAACAGCCTAAAACATGGTTGGGGGAAAAAAAATCCTTAAAGCAAGGTGGTCCGGGGACCACCAGTGGTCCTTGAGAAGGTTCCAGGTGGTCCCCAGGCTAAATGATGGAAAGTTGGTTAACCAGATGTAACCATTTGGTTTCATTTTTACGCTCTCAAGAGTTAAACTATTCATTATCTGAATTAGCACCACTTAATTAAGAAGTTCACACTGTTTTGTTGGCAAAATACAGCCAGGAATTGTGGACAAAATCAAAAGACTTCTTTAATTTCAGGTTTTTGGTGTGAAAATGTAATCAAATGCTGGTCCGTGGCTCAAATGCTGAATAAATGGTGGTCCCTGGAGTCAAAAAGGTTGAAAACCCCTCCTTTAAAGCAGAGCTTGTCAGCCTTCATCCAAAACAGAAGCGTCAGGGCCTATATGCCGCCCATAATAATTCTCTCTCTCTCTTGTCTCCCCCTCTACAGCCAACAAGCGTCGGAGTCTGTATGGAAGCTCCTACAGCCCCCAGGTGGGCTACGGCAGCCCCCAGGTGGGCTACGGCAGCCCCCAGGTGGGCTACGGCAGCCCGTACGGCAGCAACGCTGCCAACAGCCCCTACAGCAGCGGCTTCAACTCCCCCTCCTCCACCCCCTGCAGAGTGCCTGTGGTCAGGCAGCAGCTGCTGCCTGTTAACAACGGTAGGTAGATTCACCACCTGGGCAGCGCCCCACAACAATCATTAAAGGAGTGCTTCGCCAAAATATGTGGAATATATATATATATATATATATATATATATATATATATATATATATATATATATATATATATATATATATTATATATATATATATATGGTTACCACCTACGTCACCTTTAGGGCAGTGACGTAGGTGGTAAACAGTCTGGAACCCCTCCTCTGGTGTTCCACTATGGTATGCGCAGAGACACGGACACATCTCTCTGACACGGTGGTAGGATGGCTTTTTTTTTTTTTTTTTTTTTTTTTTTTTTTTTTTTTTTCAAATATTCAGTCTGTGTGCTGTTGTCCTCCCCAAAGTAATCACATTTGAACTGAGACAAGTAACCGAATGGTTACACAGACAAATATTGTGAAAACTGCAGATCATTGTGAACTTGCAGATAGGCTATTTTCATAATTGTTGCCTCTTATATTATTTAACAATCTGGCCAATGTTTGGCCACTTTTATAGCATGGTTTGTTGTTAGGTTTTAAAGCAGTAACAATCTCTTTTTTTTCTTCTTTTAGAGCCTTTGACGTATTACACAAGTCTTATTAGTCACTTCACTGTCAAAAATCTGAAAAGTGGTAGTTGGTGTGGTTTCTGCTGGATAGCGGACAAACCCCGCCCCCCTGTAAGGTGAAAAGAAGGCAGCTCGGACTCCTCATGCATAGCAGGAAGCATGAGGCCATTCCGCTGTCTCCAGGGGTTGGTGGAGGATATGTACAGGGGTTGACACTAAGGTCTCCGAGGCACTTGCCCAGCGGGCAAGTGCAAGTAAGTTGGTTAACCAGATGTAACTCTTGAGAGTGTAAAAATGGAACCAAATGGACCCTTGCGGGTCCATTTGGTTTCATTTTTACACTCTCAAGAGTTAAAATTCATCATCTTAATTAGCCCATAGTGGTCACAGACCCAGTGGTCCCTGACCCCAGCAAAATGATAGTTTGGAACCAAATGGACCTGGGAGAGAGATAGGTAGAAAGCAGGGAAAGACACAGAGGCAGAGTGCAATGACTGCCTTCAAGACAAATTTATCTTGTGTTGTGTTATAGTGCACCAAGTTGCACACTTGCCCGATCGGGCAACCAGGTAGCAGTCTTCACTTGCCCCACCATTTTTTTTTACTTGCCCCGGGCAAGCGGGCAAGTGTTAGTGTCAAGCCCTGATGTAGTGAAGAAACGTCAGGATTACATTAGGTAATGGACACACTGAACTACAAATCTGCTCATCTAAATTAGTGATAGACCGATTATCGGCCGTGGCCGATTATCGAATTCGATATCCATGATTTTATTAATAATCGGTATCGGTGCTAAAAAATAATAAATAATCGGAAAAAGAGCAGCCGATTATTTTTATTCAAAAATGGTACGTTGTACATCAACCACTTTAATTGAAGATCCGGTAGATTGTGGTGGTAAGGAGATGTATAGCTGTGTGTCTCTGACCCTCTCACCTCATGTATTTATAGATTTATCCAAATTACCCTAAATGTATTTTCTCTTTTTCTTGTCTATGTCTGAAGCTCTGTGCCTGTACTTCACGGCAAAATGTTTCCAATGCTGCTACAATGCATTGTTGCCCTTGAATTAAAAAAGATGCTTTTTATGGAGGCGAAACTGAAATACTTTTGCTGCTTCCTGCACTTTCATTCTATTAAAAAAGTAAATAATAATCGTATCGGCTGATATCGGCTATCTGC
>CM076979.1:1618194-1648194 GCA_039105355.1 Benthosema pterotum
TTGATTTTGGCAGTACGTTTTAGTTTAGCCGTAGTCTCTGGAATCATTTTCTTTTTAGTTTTAGTCCCCTGGAATGGTTTAGTGTTGGCCTCGATTTGATCTACTAAAGATTTTATCTCCTAATGGTTTTAGTCGAAATCTAAATCTACAGTCGATTTAATCGTCTAAAATGCAGCCGGCGGGCCTTGATGTCCTTGGGACCGATTTTGAACTTGCTGAAAGTAGCCGATCCACAAGCTCACAACGCGTCGTTGATCGGCTATTTCCAGCACTCAGCCAAGCGTAAAATGACTTTATTTACATTGGATCTAGTCTAGTTTTTATTGGTTGACAACGTTTACGGTTAGTTCTACTCATCATAGCCTAGTCTCTTATTTACTTAACCATTCTGCGTTCGCCGGGCGGAATAGAGCAGTTGGCGAACATTTCTTGTTTTCTTCGTCGTGTTTTGGTATTAGACAAAATCAACACTGGTTTGGAATCCTCCTTTTAACTCCTTTATCTGTCTTCACAGTTCCTCTTCCTTCCCTTTCTGCTACCACGTTTAGATCACCCAGGCTGTACTGCACCATTAGAGAGGAACTCCTGAAATCATTTTAGATCAGTGGCGTTCAACCCTTTGCATAATATATAATGTCCATTATTTATTTGAGACCCACAAACTCAATTTTATGCTGATTTAGCCCTTCTGGGCCAAAACTGGAGCATGTTTTGTCGTCAGGCAAAATTTTGTCTACGGTTCGCTGCTTTTGGCAAACCCAAAATCCCAATGAACAAAATAACAATTCTTCTATGTTCTCTAATAGCGTAGTGACGATAATTTAGCTCTTGCATCCAGCTTTTTGGTCACCGTAAATGCCGTCTTAAACAGGAATGCCACCCATTTTCAACATTTTACTATGTCTACAATGTTTACTTTGTCATATGTTAATGCTTTATCTTTTTATGAGATTTTTTTTTCAGAGAGCATACAAATGGAACCAAGTGGACTGGTCCATTTGGTTCCATTTGTACACCCTCCGGAAAAAAATCTTGAAAATGGGTGGAACTCCACCTTTTAAACCAACATTACATTTTACATAATAGTGTGTGATCTAATAAACATGGCTCAGACACACATGATGTCTGTTTTAGAATACGATACGATAAGAGTGCCCCTCACGTCACATAGGTGTGACCAAATATTTATTTTTTCAACACTGCAACAATTGAGATAATCGTGACGTGATTCTGTTGTTGTTGTTTTTTTGCCCGATTATCAAACAGTTGCGATCAGCTGAACGTGTAACAATCGTGATAAGCAAGGTGATATTTTCAATAGGAGTTCATTCCGACATTGAGCCTGTGTGGATTACAACACTGTTGGGTGTAATCCCATTAAAATGTTATTGGTGGTGTTGACGCTAATCCCACACACACACACACACACACACACACACACACACACACACACACACTGTAATCCCTCTCAGCTACCTGAGGTCAGAGTGCAGCGTTGGGCTGCTTAAACCTGTAGTAGAAACTGATTTAATCCTCCATTAGACTACACTAACAACAGGCTGTTCATATAGACATGTGGATACAGGGGTTGACACTAAGGCCTCCGAGGCACTTGCCCATCGGGCAAGTGCAAGTCAGGTTCTACTTGCCCTCAGGTCATGGTGACTTGCCCCCCAAAAATATATTGTAAATTTTGCGTTTAAGTTTACTTCCTACTTGGTCACCTGTTGAAAACCCCTGGTTTAAAGCACCCACCAGTGGTCCCTGAGAGGGTTCCAGGTGGTCCCCAGCTAAGTTGGTTAAATTCATCATCTTAATTAGCCCAGGTCGCAATGACCACCTTCAAGAAAAAAATATCTTGTGTTGTGTTATTGCTCACTAAGTTGCACACTTGCCCGATCGGGCAACCAGGTAGCAGTCTTCACTTGCCCCACCCAAGTTTTAGTGTCAAGCCCTGGGATAGTTAAACCTGTAGTAGAAACCTGATGTCATCCTCCATTACACAACAATAACAACACAGGTAGTTCATGTGGACATGTTGATAGTTACACCTGTTAGCAGAAAATGATTTAATCGGGGCCTAAGACAAATCTTAGGCCCCGATTTACAACCTGGCAGACAAATCTAGGCCGAATCGTCGCCGAAATCGGATCGTTTTTTAAATGAGCCTTAACACGTCTCCTGACTTATTTAAACCAATCGGATTCCATGGATTGACACCTCGATTTTCTTCAAGCACTCAATTCTTTTGTCGTCCGAGTCTTGGCTGAGCCGAGCATGTGGCATGTGCGAAAACCCTCGTTCACGCACAGAATGGCAAACTCACAAGCTCACAAGGGCAGCGTTTTTGTTTTGTTTTTTTGCGACATGAGCTTGCAGTTCCACTGTTCTCAGCGCAGAGACACCGCCGTGCGACTAAGAATGAATCCAGGCCCGACCTCCTAGTCAGTTTTCTCACACACCGGTTTGTTTGTGCGGCTGATATTGAATGCTAAAGGCATGCACCACTCCCACCAAAAAGTGGGATCTCTGTGCCGTCTGTTCTACCTGGCACTTAAAAGGATAAAACTCTGTTCTGGCAGCACCTCTGCCCCATCCACACACAGCTGCCTGCCATTAGTTTGGCTGCATTGCCCCCTAGTGTCCTTTTTTTCCTTAATGTTATGGCATACACAACACTTGCGGCTTTGGCTGGCCTCCTCCTCCTCCTCCTCTGCTCCTCCTTCCTTGCTCCTCCTCGTTGTGTCAGTACAGTATATAACCTGTAAACTCCCGTACTGTTTTTCCCAGCAGCAGGCCAGCTCCTCCCGCGGTACTCGGCCCCCTCGCGCGCCGCCCCGAAACACAAACAGCACCTCCAAAGCCCGTCGTCCCTCCGAGGTAATGCTCCTCCTCCTGCTCCCCCAGTCCCGCCTGTCTCTACAACTCGAGAGGGAGGGGAGAGCCCTGGGACGGTTTCTATCAGGCACCAATGTGCACACAACCTCAGTGTAACGGTGTGCGCGTAGTTTTTGTTTTTTAGACGAGGGAAGTGTGTATACTATACATACAGTATATATAGTGTATGGCAATACACAGAAACCTTCCCTGTGTTACTACTAGGATATGAGCTGTCCCACATAGGTTTGGAAATCTAACTTTGAGAATTATTTTCTACACTTTTTAAAAAAAATAAATAAAACCACTTTATATTGTATTGTATTTCATTTTAATCGTCGATTAGTCAGCTTTACAACAAGGTATGGCATGTGGACATTCCTGGAATGAGTAACACTGCAAAACAAAAAACGTGGCAAAATGAAATGCTCTGTTGGCATTCACTGTTGTTTGAAACTGTTGTTGTTTGAAAGTATGACAGTCACATGTGTGTGCCACTTAGCCACAGGTGTGTGCCACTCAGTCACAGGTGTGTGCCACTCAGCCACAGGTGTGTGCCACACAGTCACAGGTGTGTGCCACACAGTCACAGGTGTGTGCCACTCAGTCACAGGTGTGTGCCACACAGTCACAGGTGTGTGCCACTCAGTCACAGGTGTGTGCCACACAGTCACAGGTGTGTGCCACACAGTCACAGGTGTGTGCCACTCAGTCACAGGTGTGTGCCACTCAGTCACAGGTGTGTGCCACTCAGCCACAGGTGTGTGCCACGTGCCACTCAGTCACAGGTGTGTGCCACTCAGTCACAGGTGTGTGCCACTCAGTCACAGGTGTGTGCCACTCAGTCACAGGTGTGTGCCACTCAGCCACAGGTGTGTGCCACTCAGCCACAGGTGTGTGCCACTCAGCCACAGGTGTGTGCCACTCAGTCACAGGTGTGTGCCACACAGTCACAGGTGTGTGCCACACAGTCTCAGGTGTGTGCCACTCAGTCACAGGTGTGTGCCACACAGTCACAGGTGTGTGACAGTCACATAAGCATGGGCCCTTCCATATGGGAAAAAAACTGTATATGCAAACTCTTGAAAGTGGCACCTTTCATACAAGCCCGTATTTAAGAAAAATACTATGGACCCTCTCTCGGTTTTCATATATATAGTTTTCTTATGAATTACAAAATGATATATGTTTCACTTTACAAAAGAAATATGGATCTTACATATGTCATATATGTCATATGTCATATATAATTCTTATAAATCACAAAATTATATGTTTTATATGTTTCACTTTACAAAGAAATAGTATGGATCTTGTATTCATTTTATTCTTTTATATGAAAGGTGCCACTTTCAAGAGTTTGCATATAAAATATTTTCCATATGGGCTGTCACTTCCTTGTTTATACTGTTTATGACCCCATATCTTCCAGTTCTGCTTCAAACCAAGGCTGAATTTGCCGTTTTGGCAACGTTCTTGAGGGGTGCAGCCCACATGTTTTGCAGTGTTACTCCTTCCAGCAATGTCCGACCTCTACGCGCCATTAAAACGATATAAAACACAATGCCAGTATTATGCCGGTATTATTAAGGTGGATTAAATAATTCCCAAAGTTAGGTTTCCAAACCTGTGTGGGTCAGCTTAGAAGAACATGGTTTGCCGGGCCACTGCTACAGAGCTGACAATGAGGTTCCATCTCCACCTTTTTTTTGTGTAATTCTTCCTTAAAGCGGTGGAAAACTAGAGGTGGAAAACTGTCCTTCCCTGATGTCTTTGCTAGTAACGCTTAAAGCAGATTGTTTTTTTTTTTTTGTCTGCATATAATTGCTTAATTGCAGCCTAACTTTCAGGAGTCACAGTCGGGCCGGAACAGATGAGGCGTGATAGTAGACACCTTTTAGACCAGGGGTGCCCACACTTGAGAGCTCCTTTCAAAATGCCCGTCTCAACAAGTTCTACACATCAAAAATGTGATTGTTCCATTACTGAAAATCCATTGCATGGCCCCTTAGAAAGTTTGAAAACAGTATTTTAGATTTGAGTTGACAGTTTGTGATGTTGAGTTTAGTTTCCTGCACCCAAAACTAATAACTTTAACGTTTTTGTCCACAATTGCGAAAGTGTGGACTCTTGAAAATTACATAATTCAGATGTTTAAATATAATTTAACTCTTGAGAGCGTTAAAATGAAACCAAATAGATTTGGTTTCATTTTAACGCTCTCAAGAGTTACAGATCTATAAGGGTCCATGTGCCGGGGGGACTGTCATGTGATCTACCTGCACAGCCTGTGTGATCAACTCGTATCACCATCTACCTTTTAGGCGTCCCTGTTTTAGATGTTTGTGAAGGAAGCTATTGGGCATTTATTTTCAAGACTGATCCAAATATATAGGCTGTCACAAGTCTATTGGACTGGATGTACGCAGCAAGGGGAGATCAGAATCCTTTTAGCCAAGTAGAAAATAGGTTTCCCTTCACTAGGCTTGACTTTTAAGTCTACTAACTAAAATATGTACAGTGCGTCTCTGTGTGAATTGGGTACTGATGTACTGTACATCATTTCACCCGCATGCTTTGAACGGCGCATCAAAGCAAAAATAAGTTGCATTTTTCGACTTTTTTTTTTTTTTTTTTTGCTTGACAAAAAGTCATCTACCGTATTGTCCCGAATATAAAAACCCTGAATAAAATACAACCCCATTTCTTTAGGATATTTTCATAGGTAAAAAACATAGGGCTCCATTCTCGTCACCGCTAAACCCCTTATCACTTAACTTCTTTGCCTTTTTAAACCATTAAAAAGAACATTTTTCAATAGTTTATATGGGCAGTTTATATGGTCAGTCTACAAGCTCACAATGTGTCAATAGATTGTCACATTGAACTATTCTATTCCAAAAAGTTTTTCAAAGTAGTAAAAAAATGATAAGGAGTTTAGGATAAGGGGTTTAAATGGTAACGAAAATGGAGCCCATAGTCTAATATTCCAGCTAATAGGGTAATTTCAGTGTTTTGTTTCATGTCCTACAACATTGGTCCGTTTATCACCAATATCACTAACGTTCACCATGTCCAGTCATTAGAAAGCTGTTAAGAATGTCTACTAAGGATGATGCTCTCTCTTGCATTCCTATGGTATTACTTAACGTTAAGAGACCACCAACCTGTATGAACTGTCCCCTAGATGTTCCTGACAGGGGTCTGCTGTGTGTGTGAGCGTTGCTCCAACGCCGAGCTAATAATTAGGCCCTGATACACTAGCAATATTCTGATCAATATCAACTAACAATGTCAACATCAACAGGCAGCATAATGAGAAACATGGCAACAGGCAACACCTTCCATTAAATGGGAATTCCACCCATTTTCTTTTTTTCCTGAGAGTGAACAAATGTGAACCAAATGGACCCTTTGGTTCCATTTGTACACTCTCAGCAAAAAAAGGTGTTTTCAGAAAAGTTCATCTGTAGGGATTTGGGAGAAAGGATCAGGTGATTGGAGGATTCCGAAATGTTGCCCAGTAGAGGCTGCTAAAGATCTCAGACTTTTCTGAACAACCAGGAGTTGATCATTTTCTACAGAAAGGTGAAAAATCAACGTTGATGATTGACGTTGCTTGTTGATGTTGATCCAAACATTGCTGGGTGTATCAGGGCCCATTCTCTCTGACATGAACGAACGCGTCCAGATTCCTCACGGCGATTCTATCTCTCCTGTCTTGGTTCTTTCTCGTTTAGTCCCACTGTCGTGTTGCTTCGGAGAAGAAGCCGATTTCAGTGAGTATTCACTGAGGCTGAACGTTGTGACTTGTGGTTGTGTTTTGTGCGTGGTTGTGGTTGTGTGTGGCTGTGGCTGTGTTTTCGCCCCGTGTTATCTCCTCATTTTGTCAACACCGTGTAGTGAGCAGCAGTTCCGTGCATAAGATACGCTATGCAGTACCTGCGTGTCCTGTTTTGTTGTTCCTCCTCCGTTGCCGTCCCCATTGATTATTTTCATGGTTTTTATTTTCTAATGCATTAATAGTGTTGTATGCAGCTCCTCTTCCTCCTAGGGCCTGATTTTTACCTGTTATTTTTGCCGTTGTCGTGCATCAACGTTAGCCGATCTACAAGCTTACAGATTTTTTTTTTCCCATTTATGTACAAACCAAGGCTGTAGGTACTTTTCAGACGGGCGTCGACCAACGCAGGCATTAAAAAAGACATCCAAAAAAGGCACCCTCACCTAAAAGAAAACATGCAGTAATAATCCTGGTCTGTAGACTGCCTCCCCCTGGCCAGCCGGGGCGCCTGATGGAGGGGACAGGTAACTGGTTGGAATAACACGTTCCTTCTATGCGCTGTGCGTCCAACCAGGGAAGGGCAGCTTGGACTTCTCCTTGTGCATTGATGGAAGCATGAGGTCGGTCCGCAGCCCTCCCCAGGTTTGGGTAGAAGGTGTGCAGAGCCCAGGATCACAATAGCTCAGTGGTTTTCAACCTTTTTCACACCAGGGCCCGCTATTCATTCAGAATTTGAGCCACGGACACTGACCACCATTTGATGACATTTTAGCCCCACAGACTCACAAAACTAAAGATTTCTTTTGCTTTTGTCCACAATTCCAAGCTGGATTTCAGAAACAAAACAAAACAAACATACAGATCACAATGACCATTAACCTTCTACATTCTCTAGTTGTGTAGACTTGGGCCTATTCGGATTGTGAATATTTTAACTCTTGAGAGTGTAAACATGAAACCAAATGGACCCGCAAGGGTCCATTTGGTTTCATTTTTACGCTCTCAAAGAGTTAACATCTGGACCTGGTTAACCAACTTTCCAGCATATTTAGCCTGGGGTCCACCTGGAACTCTCTCAAGGACCACTGGTTGAAAAACACTGCACTAGCTAATTGGCACTGGGTGGAATAAACGTGTCGGGACGACGACATTTGCTGTACGCCATGTAAGTCATTGACGACGTACCGCTGCCACGCGCGTCAGTCGCCGCCCGTCTGTGAAGGCCTTCGGTCAATGCGTTGGGGGCGGGGCCCACACATGCCCGCCATGTGTCATACATACTGTATATAGACGATGTGTTGGTATCTTGTATGTATTGTTGCTCAGACCCCAACTCCCACACCCCCCTCACCATTGTGCTGTAAATCATCAGCTTTGACTGTGAAATACCTATAGATGCGCAGTGACGTCACCAGCCCTGTTCCACTAGTGGATTCCTCATTCATTTTCCTCAGACTTTTCAAAAATGGTTAATAAAAACACGATTGTGCCGCGGCCAAAGCCAACTCGGGTCGTGACAAATCATGACAACAAACACAATATCGTCATATAATATATAATTAGGAAGAAGTAGAAAACGGCAAGATACAAGACTTTTTGTTTCGTTTTTCATCTTAGAAATTGTTTTATTGTCCCAAAGGTTTGTGTGTGTCATCAATCATGATTCGTCACGACTCGAGTTGGCTTTGTCCGCGGCGTAATCTTCTTGATATAAATTATTTTCGAAAAGTCTATGAGAAAAATGAATGGGGAATCCACTAGTGGAACAGGGGCGGTGACGTCACTGCGCATCTCTATAGTGAGGAACCCAAGATGCTCTGCCCGCAGGATTAGTGATCACATTTTGTACTCGAGTGGAAAGTCTCAATACCGATATCCTAGAACAGGGGTGTCAAACTCTTGCCCGAGGGCCAAATTTGGCCCGCCGTGTAATTTCATTTGGCCCTTGAGACATTATCAAATTAAAGGGGAAGACCGCCCATTTTCAACATTTTAATATGTGACTAATACATCTGATGACATCACCAAGATGCATTTCACCATGTTAATGTGTTCACATTTCTACCCTCTCAGGAAAATTTTGAAAATGGGTGGAATTTAAAAGGTTAGTTCGTTCAAACTTGGCCCGCGGTTTTGTTCAGTTTTACATTTTGGCCCACTCTGTATCTGAGTTTGACACCCCTGTTGTTCTAGAAGTACAAGTTAAAGTCTGGTTATTCAAAATGTGCTTGATTTAATCTAGCCAAATCGTTATGCAGGATGTCTCTTTCAAAATTTTTAATACCGGTACATGATTTGAAAATAGCAAAACTACACAAAGTAACTATGGTAACTAAATCCGTAAATGTAGAAAAGTGAAAGTAGCTCTACTATATTTGGATCTGAGACATGGTGCAGTAAAAGTATTGTGAGTAATATGTGGATTTAGATATTTTAGATTTTAGGAGGGATCCCAGTGTCTCTGATGTCATGGATGCTACTTCCTGGACTCCAATTCCCACAATGCTTTGGTGCACCGCACCTCCCTGTGGATAGGAGGGCTGTCTTACTGAGACAACATATTATGTGATGTAAAGGGAAACCCATTTTCAACATTTTAATATGTCATTAATATATACCTTAGAGATGCTGTGTGGACATGATAAAAAGCTCCCCCAATTCTGTATTTCCTAGAAATGGAGGTCTGAAAAAATCATTAACATGGTGAAATACATCTGATGACATCACCAAGATGTATTTCACCATGTTAATGATTTTTCTTTGAGACCCTGTAACTTTGAAAATGGGTGGAATTCCCCTTAAGCAGGTAGTGACACCAATGTAATTTTCGGGTTAGGGTTAGATTCCTTACACCATGGGAGTGCAAATACACCTGGAAGTTTGTCAGACACACCTGGCTCACTGCTATAATCTAAAACCACATATTAAGCACACAAAGACTCCTCAGGAAAAGTGTTCTAAATCTTATTTTTTGCCAAAAATAAAAAGGTGAAATGTCAATAGTTAGTTGGCTGGTAGTTATAGGTAATATAGGCAACGTTAGCGTGTACAATTTTTATGAAACACCCCCTCCCACACACACACACACACACTAGCACCGCCTTGTCATGGCGAAAAAGGATTTGTTGACAACAACAAAAGTTCTGGACAAAGCAAGCGTCTGAAGCGAAGTAGCAAAGTCATTTTTGGCTTAAAGATGGAGTGCCATGATTTTTTTCTACCCTAAAACATGATCATCAGGTACGATGTTATATGAAAAGTAAGATTGTTTTTCCTTAAAAAGTGTACAGTGTTTGTTAAACTGTCATTTTTATGATTCCACCTTACCAGTTCATTAAGTATGCCTGGTTTGCCTGGTGGGTGGTGATGGGTGGAGATCCACCTGAACTGAAGCCACACCCACAGCTTTAGTTGCATGATAAAGGGGGAGGAGTTAGGGGAGGGGCTGAGCATGTGGTGTCACTATATTGAAGTTTTTTTCATTGGCACGTTTGACTGGAAAGGTTCAGCCCCCAGGAAGAAACCCTAAATACAAAGGGAAGACATCATTGCACATAAAAAACACACCAAGGGGTCTATTCACCTCTTAAACATGTACAAAATTGAAAAAAAAAAAATAAAAAAAAATACAAAAATCACGGCACCCCCTCTTTAAAAAGTTGCCCATAATTCCTTTAATGTCAAGCTAACGGCTGGTTTATGCTCAGTCATCCTGATTCTCTGTCCTGTGTCCTCTCCGTCCGTCTGTCCCTCCATCCGTCCATCCCCCCTACAGTCCCGTCTCCCAGTAAGCTCCGGACCCCTGCCACCCCGTCCCCGCTGGCCCTGCGACAGCCGGTGAAAGCTACCTCCTCCTCCTCCACCTCCTCCTCCACGCCTCCCGGCTCCAACACCTCCACGCCCACACGCTCCCTGGCCCCGCCCCGCAGCGGCCTGCCCCGCCCCAGCGCACCCCCGGGGGGGGCAGGAGGAGGAGGAGGGGGCATCCCTCTGCCCCGCAGCAAGCTGGCACAGCCCGTACGCAGGTAACCTAGATCGCACAGGCCAAGTATTTACGAATGAATGAATGATCTTTATTGTCATTATACAAGAATGTACAACGAAACTTCGTTGACCTCTCTAGCAACCACAGTGATAAAAAAACTATCTAAAACACATAAAATAAATAAAAGACAGACAAGACAAGCAAGAACAGCAGTCATAGGAAAAGTGCTTGTGCATTGTAAAAAAAAAAAAAAAAAAAAAAAACTAGGTGAATAAATAGATGGGCAGCAGCAGTATATAATTAATTATTAGAGCTGTCAATCGATTAAAAATTTTAATCACGATTAATCGCATGATTGCCCATAGTTAATCTTTGATTAATCGCAATTTAATCGCATATTTTCATGAGTTCTAAATATACCTTAAATGAGTGTTTTTCAAGAATATTCATATCATGGTCAATTATTTATTCTGCATTTGAGCCACAGACCACCATTTGATGACATTTATTTAGACTTCCAGACCTAAATTAAAGAATTTGTCAACGATATCATTAGGAACGAACATGCACATTTTGTAGAAAGTTCTCTACATTCTGTAATTGTGTAGACTTATTTTAAAGTAACTTAATAGTATAAGCAATCTAAGGTTTAACCTCAAACAAATTGCAACAGAAACTCTTTCAACTTTTTTGTTTCCTTAATATGTTAGGAATAACATATCAAAAGTCCTAAGAAATCCAAGTAGGGGAACATAGTGAAAAATGCTGAAATAGATGATGTCACAATTTCCGATTTTCGTCTATTTAAAAATTAGATTTATGTATGTTTTCTTAGCTTGTGTCTAAAGAAAATGTTCAATACTTTGCAGAATTACATAGAAACTATGTCTGATTCAGTGAAATGATTGTTCAAGAGTTTTTTTCATTTATTGCAAAAGGAAAATCTTAATATTAATGCATTTTGTGAGCTAATATGGGACAAATTTCGTATAGATTATAAAATCAGAAAAATGGTTGCAATAGGGCAAAACAAGTTGCAACAGAAACCCTTGTTTTTGTTTCCTTAATATGTTAGGAATAACATATCAAAAGTCCTAAGAAATCCAAGTAGGGGAACATAGTGAAAAATGCTGAAATAGATGATGTCACAATTTCCGATTTTCGCCCCTGGTGAAAAATAGAATTATGGAGATTTTCTTAGCTTGTGTCTAAAGAAAAGGTTTAATACTTTACAGAATTACATAGAACATGTGTGTGATGCACTAAAATGATTGTCCAAGAGTTTCATTTCATTTTTTGAAAAAGGAAATTCTTAATATTAATGCATTTTGTGAGCTAAAAATGGAGAAATTTCACATATAGCAGAAAATCTGAAAATTGGTTGCAATTGGGCCAAACAAGTTGCAACATAAACCCTTGAACTTGTTTTTGTTTCCTTAATATGTTAGAAATAACACATCAAAAGTCCTAAGAAATCCAAGAAGGGAACATAGTAAAAATGCTGAAATAGATGAGCTCAGAAATCCCCATTGATGTGAAATGAAAATGTTTAATACTGCAGAATTACAGAAGAATTGCAGAATTACATAGCAACTGTGTCTGATGTAGTAAATTGATTGTCCAAGAGTTCATTTATTTATTTATTTTATTTTGGCAAAGGGAAATTCTTAATATTAATGCATTTTGCGAGAGGAAAAAGGGACAAATTTCACAGACAAGAAATAATCAGAAAATGTTGCAATAAAAGATAATACTATAAACATAACTTTAACCTCACAAAACATGAATATATAATATATAAGCTATTCAACATCTTTATCATCATCACTTTGAACCAGACTTGTTTGTGTAACACCCGGGATTCGAAACCGGGTCTCCACCGTGAAAGTCCAACATCTTAACCACTAGACCAAAAGGGACATCCCCTTGGTACGGGGGCAGATAGACTTTGGAGGTCATCACGACAGAGGCTGTAGCCACCAGCTACACTCACCTCCCTATTGACCTCCTTCCACAGGGAAACGCGATCCGGGTCACGGCACCACTGTAACACCCGGGATTCGAACTCAGGTCTCCACTGTGAAAGTCCAACATCTTAACCACTAGACCAAAGGGACATCCCCTTGGTCCGGGGACAGATACTAGACTTTGGAAGCCATCACGACAGAGGCTGTAGCCACCTGCTACACTTGCACACCCTGTGTCTTTGCAGTTTACACATGCAACAGAGCAGACAATGCTTCTTGCAAGTGCACCTCAGGCTGCTGCAGTTGGTCTTGCAGGTGCATCTGAAGACCCATAGCAGTTCCTGAGCTGGAGGTATGTCTGTCTGGACAGGGATAATCACCCCATCATTATCCCCATTCTTGCGGCAAGAGCACTCATGCAGTTCCCTTCCACTGCTGTACTTGATAATGTGGTACTTTGCTGCTGTGGCTGGAGATGGCAGACTCTCTGGCTTTACAAGAGATGCTTCTTGCAAGTGCACTTCAGGCTGCTGCGGTCAGTCTTGCAGGGAGACCCCTCTCATAGCAGTTCCTGAACTGGAGGTATGTCTGTCTGGACGGGGATAAGTGTAGCAGGTGGCTGCACTGATGGCGTGATGGCCTCTAAAGTCTAGTATCTGCCCCTGGACCAATGGGATGTCCCTTTGGTCTGGGAGCAGAATAAAGAAATTTGGTCCCTTTGGCGTGAAAGTCCAACACTTAACCACTGTTAAGTGTTGGACTTTCAGGCGGGAGACCCGAGTTCGAATCCCGGGCGTTACATAAGCACCCCATCACTCTCTTCCCATCCCCATTCTTGCGGGAAGTCTGAGGAGGGTCTTGACTCATTAAGCATTAAGATACAAGCATTTTTGTAAGAAGGTGGCATCTTTTGTGGAGCCAGAGAGTCTGCTACCTTCAGCCACAGCAGCAAAATACCACAGTCTCTGTGTCTACTACCAAATACAGCAGTGAAAGGGAACTGCATGAGTGCTCTTGCCGCAACAACTGGGATGGGAAGAGAATGATGGGGTTCTTATCCCTGTCCAGACAGACATACAGTACCTCCAGCTCAGGAACTGCTATGGGTCTTCAGATGCACCTGCAAGACCAACTGCAGAAGCCTGAGGTGCACTTGCAAGAAGCATTGACTGCTCTGTTGCATGTGTAAACTGCAAAGACACAGGGTGCGCACACACAAGTCTGGAATTGATGATGATGATGATAATTTTACAATATACAATGTAAACACTAAAAACTGTAATACATTAGGCGATGATGAAGGTGTTGAATCATTTATATGTTATGACAGCATTGCTTTTGTAACTTTTACGTTTTGTGATGTTAAATTTATGTTTATAGTATTATCTTTTATTGCAACATTTTCTGACTATATTTCTTGTCAGTGAAATTTGCCCCTTTTTCCCCTCGCAAAATGCATTAATATTTAAGAATTTCCTTTTGCCAAAATAAAAAAATAAAATAAAAAATAAACTCTTGGACAATCATTTTACTGCATCAGACAAAGTTTCTATGTAATTCTGCAAATTATTAAACCTTTTCACTGGACACAAGCTAAGAAGACCTCCATAAATCTGTTTTAACATGGGCAAAAATCGGAAATTGTGACATCATCTATTTCAGCATTTTTTACTATGTTTCCCTACTTGGATTTCTTAGGACTTTTGATATGTTATTCCTAACATATTAAGGAAACAAAAACAAGTTAAAGGGTTTCTGTTGCAACTTGTTTTGCCCTATTGCAACCATTTTTCTGATTTTATAATCTATACGAAATTTGTCCCTTATTAGCTCACAAAATGCATTAATATTAAGATTTTCCTTTTGCAATAAATGAAAAAAACTCTTGAACAATCATTTCACTGAATCAGACATAGTTTCTATGTAATTCTGCAAAGTATTGAACATTTTCTTTAGACACAAGCTAAGAAAACATACATAAATCTAATTTTTAAATAGGCGAAAATCGGAAATTGTGACATCATCTATTTCAGCATTTTTCACTATGTTCCCCTACTTGGATTTCTTAGGACTTTTGATATGTTATTCCTAACATATTAAGGAAACAAAAATAGGTGGAAGAGTTTCTGTTGCAATTTGTTTGAGGTTACCCCCCTTTTTTTCTTAGATTGCCTGTACTATAACTGATGCAGATATTTAAAAATTATTCACCTGCATTTGGCCAAATTGAACCAAATGGACCCACTTGGCTTTTGGTTTTACTTTGAGTTAATCTCGCACTCAAAAAAATAATCGAGTTAACTCATGGCTGAGTTAACTCGCGATTAACTAGTTAACTCGGACAGCCTTATTAATTATAAATAATGATAGCAGCAGCATGTAGACCAGTCTATCATGATATAAGTGGTGTAATGGAGGCCACAGCTCTTGGGTAGAAGCTGTTTCTCAGTCTATTTGTTTTCGCTTTCACTGTCCTGTACCTTCGCCAGATGGTAACAGTTACACCAGGGCTGGGCAATTATTTTTCCCCAAGGGGCCAAATAAGATGCATAAAATATTGTGGAGGGCCAAGACTAAAGGCTGAACTAAAGTCTGCGTAATGTTAATTTAATTTCAAGACAAAAGTAAGAATTATTAGACCAACCATTTTGACACCAGAGCCCTCTATTTATTCAGTATTTGAGACACAGAGAACCACCATTTGATGACATTTTAGCCCAACAGACCCCAAAACTAAAGATTTATTTTGTTTTTGTCCACGATATCAGGCTGGATTTCACAATCAAAAATGGCCCCGAAAGGGTCCATTTTTTTTTTACATTCTCTGATGGTGTAGACTTGGGCTAATTCACATGATTAATATTTTAACTCTTGAGAGTGTAAAAATGAAACCAAATGGACCCGCAAGGGTCCATTTGGTTTCATTTTTACGCTCTCAAAGAGTTCCATCTGGTTAACCAACTTTCCATATTTAACTGGTGGTCCCCGGACCACTGGTTTAAAACCCTTTCAGGGGCCGGTCAGAGTCAGCCAAAGGGCAGCATTTGCCCCCCCGGGCCGCATAATGCCCAGGTATGATTTACACAAAAGATGTTTACGCCACGGGTACACACACCTCGGCCATTTTTTTGCCCAACAAAAACAGCAAGTTACTACAATTTTCTGAAAATGTCTTAACCTACTTACCGCTTTACGACATACTAAAAGTCTACCCCATTCTAAACTTCCAGAAAGGTGTCCAATTTCAGACACCAGTTATTTTTCCCGAATGTGCTGTATGTGGGCCAGTTTAGTTGCAAAAGGTGAAGTAGTTTAGGGGAAAAGAGGTTCAGAACGGCCAAAATAGAACCCCTAGTCTTGATTATCATCTGCATTTGTTTTTATTCTTGCTTCTTCTTCCCCAGGTCCCTGCCCGCCCCTCGGAACTACAGCGGCACGGCGGATAACTGGAGGGAAGGCTGTTACTGAGGGACCACTTCCTCTGGGCAGCGCTCCACGGGTCCACCCCGAGGTCCAGCCCGTCCCCTACAGCATGGAGGACAGACAGGACAGGACAGGACACGTCACATACAAACACAAATGCTGCACTTTATCCTGTCAACATTATGCCCCAACCGAGGGTTTTACACACACAGGCGAAGGGGAGACTTGTGTGTGTGTGTGTGTGTGTGTGTGTGTGTGTGTGTGTGTGTGTGTGTGTGCCCTCCCTCCAACGCAATAGACACGCGTCTTTGTGGAAGGTTTGGGGCAGACGGAAGGGTGCCATGTCATTATTCCGACCTCCCATCTTCTTGCGACCTCCCATGGTTCCGAAATTTACGAGACGCCAAAACCCTAACCAGAGGGTTTGGTTGAGGGTCGAGGGTTTAGGCTCTCAGGGTTACGGTTGGAGAAAGGGTAGGGTTTTGCTACAAACATGCCTAAACCCTTCTCTAACCCTCATCCTCACCATAACCACATCAAGCACGTTGCAGCTGATAGTGGATTTCCAGCGCATGTTCGGACTAATGGGAGTTCTGATCTGTGTGACGATGGAAGGGGGATGGGGGAGAGTGTAGAGTCGAGAAAGAGAGAAACGCACACACCAGTGAACGCCAAAGAAAAAGCAAGCCCCCCTCTCCTATGCCCCCGCACCCTACCAACCTACCAGAGGAGGAACTGAGGATGATCCCTACAAAATGGCTTCTGAGGGTCTGAGAGGGGTGAAAAAAGCATAATGTTCTGCTGTTCTGTGGTTCTTACTGTACATCATAGTGTACATTCAGGAACAAGGATGACAACACCCACCCCAAAAAAGCAAAGATTTGAAGAAAAAAATGTTTGCTTTGAAAGAATATATATACAAAGATTTGCACCCCGTGTTCAAGATGTTTAAAAAAAGAGAGATGGCAGATCTACAAGCTCGTATGTTGGTGGCGTAAATAATATATTATATTTAAATGCAGAATGCTGTCACCATGGGCCTACTGTACAAAAATAAAAGTAAATGAACAAATAAATAAATAATTTAAGTATCTTTGAAAAGGGCACATGTGGCTCCAGCACCACCTAGTGTCTATTTTGCACGTCCCTCCCAGTCGAACATGACTGGACAACAAGTGAAAGGTTTTTGCTCGGTCAAATGTGTGCTTTGAATTTAAAGGTGATAGGGGCAACTTTTTTTTAGCCAAAAATCAATGCCTTTTCCCCTCCATGTTGTTTCTACTTTGATCCTGCAGCTGTCTCGCTGCAGACAGACACTTGCTTCGTCCTGCAGACAGTCCAGAACTTTGTTGTTGTCAACAAATCATGAAGACAAAACATTTGTCAGGCTCAGGCAGGGGCGGATTGGCACATATTTTCCCACCGGGACAATTTTGCCTTTGCAAGGCCACTCTGGCAAAGGCAAAGGGAGCTGGTTAACCAGATGTAACTCTTTGAGAGCGTAAAAATGAAACCAAATGGACCCTTGCGGGTCCATTTGGTTTCATTTTACACCCCCAAGAGTTAAAATATTCATCATGTGAATAACTTAGTCTACACAACTAGAGAATGTAGAAGATTAATGGTCATTTTGATCTGTATGTTCCAGGCGAGCATCGAGCGCATTCTAGTGCATTTTGGAAGTGCCACTACTAGTGCATTTTGGATCTTGTCCAGGCCACTAGGTGGCGCAGGCCACGGGAAAACTCCCTGTACTCCAGATGGCCAATCTGCCCCTGGACTCAGGACAGGTGTGGCGGGGTGGGGGCGTTGTGTTGGGTAAGGCAATGTTTTAGCCAATCACAGCAGAACAGTCTCCAGCAGATTCTTAATGAGCCAATAGAGTGGAGGTGAGGTGGAGTTAGATTCTGTTTTCAAACAAATGTGTTTACAACCGCAGTGTTTGTACGCACTAAAGTTGCCTCTATTACCTTTAAGTGCTGGAGATTTTTTGTTTTCAAAAAAACAACCAAAATGTGGTTTCACTGTCGCTGCATCCATTTTATTTGAAGTTGAGGACATAACCATTCTTAGTTCCAACCTCATTAGAAATGTCATTTTGGATTCCCTACTCAGAAATCACGAGAGAGCGTGTGTCCTCGTGCAAATCTGCTACGCGGGCGGTCGTTATTAGAGGATTGTTGTTACGAGGCGTGGTCACATTTTGAGAGAGGATTTTGCATCTTTTTGTTTGGTTAACGTTTAGCTTTTAGACAAAAAAAAAAAAAAAAACATGTTGTTCTAGGGATCCCCCCAGAAGCAAAGGTTTGAGTTAAAAATGTTTGCTTCCGAAATAATGGTTTCAAAGATTTGCACCACAATTTCACAATTTTTCAAAAATAGCAGAACTACAAGCTCATATCGCGCCACTCGGTGGCGCGATATGAGCTTGTAGATCTGCTATTTTTCAACAGCTAAAACACCAAAACGTGTAAAGGGTTAATCCATCCTCAACTGTAACTAAAATGGGTGCAAAACTGACCCCTTAATGGACAACTTTGTTGTTGTTTTTTTCCAACCAAGGTTTATGTTATAAGTTATTAGACAAAGTAAAAGATGGGTGTTATTTTTATTTTATTTTTATTCGTTCGCTGCTTTCTTTATTTTTTACGGATCTTGGCTGTTTTTGACACAAAAACAAAGTTGTCCTTTAAGATAAAATAAAAATTAAAATCTTCAAGTCCAGTCACGCTCTGAAAACGCAAACGGTAGTGAAAATATGGGATCTACAACATAGTAACATGCCACGGTGTATTGTGAGCAGCGCAGCCAATTCTCCCCGTGTCTGGTATTGTCTTAAACGGGAATTCCACACATTTTCAAGATTTTCCTGAGAGCGCGCAAATGGAACCAAATGGACTCGCTACGATCTATTTCAGGGGTTTTCAACAGGTGGTCCGGGGACCACCAGTGGTCCTTGAGAAGGTTCCAGGTGGTCCCCAGGCTAAATGATGGAAAGTTGGTTAACCAGATGTAACTCTAGAGAATGTAAAAATGGAATCAAATGGACCCTTGCGGGTCCATTTGGTTTCATTTTCACACTCTCAAGAGTTGAAATATTCATCTTCTGAATTAGCGCCAGTTTCCACTGTTTTGTTGGCAAAATACACCCTGGAATTGTGGACAAAATCAAAAGAATTCTTTAATTTAGGTCTTTGGCATAAAAATGTAATCAAATGCTGGTCCGTGGCTCAAATGCTGAATAAATGGTGGTTCCTGGAGTCAAAAAAGTTGAAAACCGCTGGTCTATTTGGTTCCATTTGTACGCTGTCAGGAAAAAGGTTCTTATATATATATATATATATATATATATATATATATATATATATATATATATATATATATATATATATATATATATATATATATATATATATATATATATATATATGGTCAGAACACCCCTGTCATGTTGAGAGGGGAGCTGCCAGCACATTGCTGTATGCGTGTGTCCTTTTCCCCGGAAAAAAATGTTTGATTTGGGTTTCGTGCCATTTAATGAATGAAAAGAATGTACCAAACCCCCTCCCTCCCTCCCACCACCCCCTTCCAGTCCATATCAGTATTTTTGCTTTGACGAATTGAATTGTTCATTGAAAATGTATAACATTTTGGTGCCGACCTCAACTGCAATGCTAACGCTCCAAAGCTCTTTTTTTTCAACGTTTAAAAGTAGTTTTTGCCGGTGTGGGAAGATAATGGACCTTAGCTAAGCCCCTCCCAAACTGCTATTGTCCAATAGACCAATAGTTCTGGTTCCAATCCATGATATTTGCATTGGAATGAATGAGCCTTGGCTGTACACTGTCCTAGGGTGGCCAAGAGCGCGGGGCTTAGCTACAGGTCCATTCACGTTGAATTTGTCATTTTTACTTGAGTAAAAGTATAAACAAAAACGTATGCCACTTTTGCCCCAACTGGTGCGGAGAGAGTCCTCCAGATTTTAGTCACATTTTTCTTTCTTTCTTTTGGTGTGAATTCCTCCTCTGCCAGCTGCCCTCTTTCCAGGGTTTGCTAAACACGTAGCTCAGGGGTGCCCAAAAGGTCGATCGTGATCTACCAGTAGATCACACAAACCATGCAGGTAGATCACATGACAGTCCCCCCAGCACTTGGACCCTTATAGATCTGTAACTCTTGAGAGCGTTAAAATGAAACCAAATGGACCCTTACGGGTCCATTTGGTTTCATTTTACACTCTCAAGAGTTAAATTATATTTAAACATCTGAATTACATAATTTTTAAGAGTCCGCCCAATTAGAAAATGGCGAATAATTGTTATTTTGACCAACGTTTTGCCAGTTCTCTTTCCCAATTGTGGACAAAAACATGAAAGTTATTAGTTCACGAACTGTCAACTCAAACCTCAAATACTGTTTTCAACGTCATCAATAGCATGTACAGGAAAACCTTCCAATTCTCCCCCTCTATTTTTCATTATAAGTGCATTATTCTTAAACACTATAACAGTAAGTAACACCATTACCACTATTTCAAAGCTCAAACTTTCTAGGGGGCCTTGAAATGGATTTTCAGGAATGGAACAATCACATTTTTGATGTGTAGATCTTGTTGAGCCAGTCATTTTGAAAGTAGCTCTCAAGTCAAAGTGTGGGCACCCCTGACGTAGCTCAACTACATCCGTCTCGATCATAAACCTGCGCTCTCTCCAGCGGACAAACGAATAAAACGAGAAAAAAAGAGACTCTGAATTTCACCCTTGCTATAAGACAGGAACCCCAAGCATCCAGTGCAGACGTGATGTACGTGGAATAATCCCCTTCCCTCTCCCCTCTTGCAACTTAACATTGTTTGTGCGTGTTAGAAAAACAAATGAAATGTCTAAATTCGTTGTGTGAGAAAAGGTTCATCCTGCCTCTTGTGCTTTAGCGTACAAACAAGACTGGGTTCAATAATGTTTTGTTTTTCCACACAGAGCTCGGACTTAAGTTATGTCGTGTGTGTGTGTGTGTGAATGATGTTTATGACACAAATCATATCACGACTCCAGTTTTTTGGGGGGAGGGATATCTGCCACCAGCTCTGAAAGAGCACTACAGCCAATCATATCCATTTGATCCTGTCACATCAGGCTAGAACAGTGGTTTTCAACCTTTTTGATACCAGGGCCCACCATTTATTTGGCATTTCGAGCCCCGGACCACCATTAGAGTACATTTTATTCCCACAGACCCGAAAAAACTAAACATTTATTTTGCCTGTGTCCATAATTCCAGGCTGGATTTGGGGAAAAAGAACAGAAAACATACAGATCAAAATGACCATTAATCTTCTACATTCTCTAGTTGTGTAGACTTTGGATAATTCACATGATGAATATTTTAACTCTTGGGAGTGTAAAAATGAAACCAAATGGACCCGCAAGGGTCCATTTGGTAACATTTGTACACTCTCAGAAAAAAAAGCCTTAGTTTGCATTGATTCATTTTCACCCAACTGCCACCCAACTCAAAATGTTCATTTTAGCAGGATGCAAGTTACAAAATCCTTGAAAAAATTTGGTTCCATTTGTACGCTCTCAGAAAAAAAGAAGCGTCTAAAGAAATCAATCAACATGGTGAAAATACATCTTGATGATGTCATCAAGATGTTTCACCATGTTAGTGGTTTTCTTCCGACCTCCATTTCTAGGAAACACAGAATGGGGGGGGGGGACGTTTTCATCATGTCCACCCAACACCTCTAAGGTATACTGATATAATGACATATTAGAATGTTGAAAATGGATGGAATTCCCCTTTAAAATGCTTCAATCTGGTGCACTTTGAGATCAAATATTTTTTTTTATATAATCAATAAAAATAAAACCTTATTAATACAAGCTTTTAGTGCCCCCTCCCCTGGCTTTGGGCCCCCCTAAAATTGTCTAACTTTTCCCCACCTATCGACGCCACTGAGTGTATGGCTGTTTTTTTTGGATGGTGTTAAATATGGTTGTGCTGGATGTTATCAAAACTAGTGCCTATAATTTAAGATTTCACTTTATTCTCGACGTGCTTTAATCCGCTCATTTATTTATCATAATTGTGCCAATTTCAGGATTTTGCTTTTTTTTTTCATTTATGACTTGGCTTTGATTTGTTTGCGTTTGTTTGTTTGTTTGTTTGTAATTGAATTAATACGTTTGTAATTGCTTTAAGAGAGAGAGAGAGAAAGAGAGGAGAAAAAAAAACAAAGTATGTTTAATATGCGCCTTCATATTTATAACTAATTCTGCTCATTGTGTATATGAAATTATTTATTAAAGAGAGACATTCAGTGGGAAGCCTGAAGGAACGTTGCGAGGAGGACAAAACGGTACCACACCTTTTTGTGTGGTCGTTTTTTTGTTATTGGACTTTTTTTTTTCTTTTCTTTTTTTATATATATCCTCAGAACATGACATTCAGTTTCCCTGTGTAAAAAGAAACATTTCAGAAAATAAATGCTGAAGAGAGCTCTTCCTTTCCATTGACTTGTCGTGTATTTGTACCAAATAAAACACATATGTCAAACTCAAGGCCCAGGGGCCAAATCAGGCCCGTGAATGAATTATCTTCGGCCCGCGGGATGATATTGAATTAGTATTAGAACTGGCCCTCTGGTATATTGCACACACCAAGATAAGAAATTAATGCAACTAACTGTTTTACTTCCTAAATTCAGTCTTATTTAGCTTTAACATATTTTGACCTGATTGTACAAAATGTTCACTCCGAACCATATAATATTCAAATTTGCACTGTGTTTTGCGCTGTGTTTTTAACATTTTTCCGGAAAAATAGCAGGTGTTCACGTCTCATAGAGAGACGTGAACACCTGCTATTTTTCAATAAAACTTAAGTTATAAGTTTTATTTTAAAAAATAGCAGTTTACGTCATCGTAAACCGGTGTTGAAACACAGACCGGTGTCTCCGGCCCTCGACTTGTACCAATTTTTCTATTTCGGCCCCCCTGAAATAAAATAAGTGTAGAGCTGAGCAGTCCTGCCCCCCTCGTGATGTTGCCCCTGTTCCAGAAATGGATTCCCTGTTCATTTTTCCCACAGACTTTCAGGGGCGGATCTAGGCATGCGCATGGTGGGCAATGCCCCCCTAGATACCCAGTCTGCCCCCCCAAACACAATGCCATACAAAACAACCCAAGATATTTCAAATTAAAGTGCTTATATTTATTTACACTCTCAAGAGTTAAATTATATTTAAACATCTGAATTAAGTAATTTCGAGAGTCCACGCAATTAGAAAATGGAGAATAATTGTTATTTTGACCAACGTTTTGCCAGTTCTTGTTCCCAATTGTAGACAAAAAACGTGAAGGTTATTAGCTTTGGGTGCAAGAGGCTAAATTCAACATCACGAACTGTCAACTCAAACCCCAGATGCTGTTTTCAAAGCTCAGTAGTAGCATATACAAGAAAACCTTCCAATTCTCCCCCTCCATTTTTCATTATAAATGCATTATTCTTAAACACTGTAACAGTAAGTTACACCATCACCACCATTTCAAAGTCATGGATTTTTTTTTTTGTTGGATGTGTAGATCTTGTTGAGCCGGTCATTTTGAAAGTAGGTGAGTCATTCCACGGAAACGGTATCATTTGGCCTTTTTTTTTTCCGAAATTTTGACCGAAAGGTTTCACTTTTCTGAATAGCCCACAATATTAAGGACATCTTCAGCTGTAAGAAAAACATAATTTCCCATCTCAGGCATTCAATTTATTTTTTTATATATCTTTTAACATGTTAATTGATAACGGAGTTGAGCCAATTAAGTTCATAACGGAGTTGTGATTTTTGTACTAAAGATAGTCACTACTCTAACTGAGTTGAGTAAGAAGAGAAGACTTGGCATGCCTGAGGTTACAGAATCAGATATATTGTTGGAATAACAAACAGAATCTTTATAACGAATTGTTTTATATCATTATTTCATGTAACGGAGTTGAGCTGTTATGATTTACGACCACATGTGAGAGTACAAAATGCCTGTAAAACGGTGTAAAATGAGGTTTTAAATTGCCACTTTCTGTAGCATGATGGTCAGAAGAGTTGTAGAATACTACTTCCTATTGTTGATGTCACTAAAGGGCCAGTTAATTGTTGTTATAGAGGGAAGAATGACTTGTGTAACGGAGTTGAGTGCAACTGAGGGACACAGCTATATAAAGTCATTTAAATGATTAATCATCTATTTATTCAAAAACTAAACATGTCCAGCAATAAAGTACAGATAGATAGATATGCTCATGTCATAATTTTTGGATTTTTGTTGATGTTTAATAGTCATATGTCAAGTCCACTTTCATCGATGGCCACTGGGGACATGGAAAAATGGACAAAATAGGGGGTGTCTACTGAAAGAAAACAAGATAATTTCTGATATGAAGCTAAAATCCATGTAATGTTTACACAATATTAAAGGGAACATTTCAATTGATTAAAAAATCTTTTAAAAATATTTTTCAGTGACTCCATCAATAAAATACAGCTAAAACGGTCAGAGGGACTGCAAATGATACCGTTTCCGTGGAATGACCCAGCGTGGGCATGTGTGGGCATGGACACACACACACACACACACACACACACACACACACACATTCTCTTGATGGTGACAGTTCAACTAGACATTGAAAACAGAGACATTCTGATATTTTACAACAAGGTATGGTGTGTAGAGATCAGACTCCTGGAATGAGTAACACTCCTAAACGGGTTGGGTGCCTGGCTGCACCCCCCAAAAAACATAGTCAAAATGACAAATGGCTTGTGTAGCACCCAGCCATGAGCCAACCACAACAGCCCCGCCAATCGGGCTCAGCCCTATTGGCGCGACTTGTTGTGCATTGGACTGGCGAGTGGGAGTCCCGGGTTTGATCCCCGCTTCCGCGTAATACTACAATCGCATTCGACCCTTGCTTTTAGGGTGTTGGGAGGGGACCATATTCTGAAGATATGGGCTCTCACAAAACTTGGTCTTAAGTTTGAAAGTGGAAGTGGTTTCGAAGCTCCAGGGAAAATGTTGCCTGGGGCTCCAAATAGCTTATTGGATATTATTGTATTGTATTGGTTATTATTGTACTGCATTAGTATGAATGGAGGTGTGTCATTGTTCTCAGGTCTGGTGAGGCAGAACACCACCATGTGATCTATTCTACTGTGAAGCAAGACGCCTCTGACATCTATTCTACTGTGAAGCAAGACGCCTCTGACATCTATTCCACTGTGAAGCAAGACGCCTCTGACATCTATTCTACTGTGAAGCAAGACGCCTCTGACATCTATTCTACTGTGAAGCAAGACACCTCTGACATCTATTCTACTGTGAAGCACAAGACACCTCTGACATCTATTCTACTGTGAAGCACAAGACACCTCTGACATCTATTCTACTGTGAAGCACAAGACGACTCTGACATCTATTCTACTGTGAAGCAAGATGACTCTGACATCTATTCGACTGTGAAGCAAGATGACTCTGACATCTATTCTACTGTGAAGCAAGACGCCTCTGACATCTATTCTACTGTGAAGCAAGACGCCTCTGACATCTATTCTACTGTGAAGCAAGACGACTCTGACATCTATTCTACTGTGAAGCAAGACGACTCTGACATCTATTCTACTGTGAAGCAAGACACCTCTGACATCTATTCTACTGTGAAGCAAGACGCCTCTGACATCTATTCTACTGTGAAGCAAGATGACTCTGACATCTATTCCACTGTGAAGCACAAGACACCTCTGACATCTATTCTACTGTGAAGCAAGACGACTTTGACATCTACACCGCGTTCCAAATTATTATGCAAATCATGTTTTTGTTTGATTTTCCAACATATTTGATGCAAATGATGATCAGCATAATTTTCAAGTCATTAGCTGTCAATTCTTATTTCAAATGTTATTGAACAAACCTCCTAATGAAAACAGAATTTAGAAAATAAATTAAAAACTTAAAAAGCTCTGTTCCAAATTATTATGCACATCATAGTTTCAAGACATTTTCTAGTTTGTAAAGAACTGAAAATAGTAATTTGTTGAATTCATAGCAATAATGAGGTCATATGTACCGGAAAAAAGCTATTTCAATCCAAAACATGTTAACAGGTCCAGTTACATGTTAACATGGGACCCCTTGTTTGATAGCAGCTTGCGTCCATCAAACCTGTGAGTTTATGGAGAGTTTCTGCTTGAATGTCTTTGCAGGATGTCAGAACAGCCTCCCAGAGTTGCTGCTTGGATGTGAACTGCCTTCCACCCTCATACTGTACATGAAGACCAATTTTCAAACAGTCTTGTTCACTGATGAGTGCCGTCCAATAAGGCTGCGACGTCAGCAAGTAGGTGGCGGAGTCATGTTCTGGGCCGGAATCCTAGGGGAAGATCTGGTCGGCCCCTTTAGGGTCCCTGAAGGTGTGAAAATGACTTCTGCAGAGTATGTTGAGTTTCTGACTGACCACTTTCTTCCACTGTACAAAAGCGAAGAATCATGCTTTCTGAAACAAAATCATCTTCAAGCACGACAATGCACCATCTCATGCTGCAAGGAATACCTCAGCTTCATTGGCTGCTATGGGCATAAAAGGGGAAAAAAAATCATGGTGTGGCCCCCATCCCCCCCTCCCCCTGACCTCAATCCTATTGAGAATGTGTGGAGCATCCTCAAGCGAAAGATCTAAAGGGGCCGACCAGGTCTTTCCCTAGGACTCCGGCCCAAAACATGACTCCGCCACCTCCTTGCTGACGTCACAGCCTTGTTGGGACATGGTGGCCATGCACCAACCATCCACTACTCCATCCATCTGGACCATCCAGGGTTGCACGGCACTCATCAGTGAACAAGACTGTTTTGAAAAATGGTCTTCATGTACAATATGAGGGTGGGAGGCAGTTCACATCCAATTAGCAACTCTGGGAGGCTGTTCTGACATCCTGCAAAGACATTCAAGCAGAAACTCTCCATAAACTCACAAGTTTGATGGACGCAAGCTGCTATCAAACAAGGGGTCCTATGTTAGCATGTAACTTGACCTGTTAAGATGTTATGGATTGAAATAGCTTTTTTTCCCAGTACATATGACCTCATTATTGCTATGAATTCAATAAATTACTATTTTCAGTTCTTTACAAACTAGAAAATGTCTTGAAACTATGATGTGCATAATAATCTGGAACAGTGCGAAACGCACTTTTCCAAGTTTTTAATTTATTATCTAAATTCTGTTTTCATTAGTAGGTTTGTTCAATAACATTTGAAATAAAAATTGACAGCTAATGACTTGAAAATTGTGCTGATCATCATTTGCATCAAATATGTTGGAAAATCAAACAAAAACATGATTTGCATAATAATTTGGAACGCGGTGTATTCTACTGTGAAGCAAGACGCCTCTGACATCTATTCTACTGTGAAGCAAGACGACTTTGACATCTATTCTACTGTGAAGCAAGACACCTCTGACATCTATTCCACTGTGAAGCACAAGACGCCTCTGACATCTATTCTACTGTGAAGCAAGACGCCTCTGACATCTATTCTACTGTGAAGCAAGACGCCTCTGACATCTATTCTACTGTGAAGCAAGACGCCTCTGACATCTATTCTACTGTGAAGCAAGACGACTCTGACATCTATTCTACTGTGAAGCAAGACGACTCTGACATCTATTCCACTGTGAAGCAAGACGACTCTGACATCTATTCCACTGTGAAGCAAGACGCCTCTGACATCTATTCCACTGTGGAGAAAACGGGCAAAAAGAAGCAAAGCAACATAAAACCATGATAGATTAAAGAAAATTCCTCAGGGGTTTAGGCAACATTGGCACTTCAGAGAGGGTGACCTTTTTTAAAAAGGTGTATACAGTGAAATTAAGTCCACTTACATACAGTATGTATTGTAAATGACACCCTGCACATAATTCTACATTCATCCAAACTCATACCATTCATTGAACTCTGACTGTGGAAACAATAATGATTGAGTATAATAATCCAAATATTTCCAAAGAAGAGAAAACATAAAAGTTGCTGTGCGTGTGGACAATCAAAATCGGATGGAAATACAATTTGGATGTGGTGTCATGATTAAACATAACGTCGATATTGCACACAGACTAGAGAAAATAAACACACAGCACTTCATCTGGAAAAGGTTGCCTATACCCCTGCTATACACATGTGTACAGTTTCAGGCTTTGGCCATATTATGAAATATTCCTTTGATGCTTATACTATCCTTAGGCAGTATCAAGTTGGTATTAAGTGGTTTTCAACCTTTTTGATACCAGGGGCCACTATTTATTCAGCATTTGAGCCACGAACCAGGACATTTTAGCCCCACAGTCCCCAACTAAAGATTTCTTTTAATGTTTTACAAAATTCCAGGCTGGATTTCAGGAGACAAAACAGGCAAACATACAGATCAAAATGACCATTAATCTTCTCGTTGTGTAGACTTTGTGTAGGCTAATTCAGATGATGGATAATTAAAACTTGAGAGCGTAAACATGAAACCAAACCGACCCACACGGGTCCATTTGGTTTCATTTTTACGCTCTCAAGTTTTAAATAACTGGTTAATATCTGGTTAACCAACTTAGCTGGGGGACCACGCCTGTCAAGGATGGACCACTGGTTGAAAACCACTGGAGTAGATCACTGAGGCTGTGCAGGTAGAAGACACCACCATCACTTTTTTTTTTTGCATATTCCACTTGAATTAAGTCAAGTGCCTTACAAAGTCATATACAAATTTACATAGAAGCCCCAAAAACCTAAAATACATTTATCCAATCATCTTTTTTTTCCCCCCCTTTTTTTTTTTTTTACAATTACTAGTGTGTTTGTAAATATGTATTCTGTATGTAATATGTATACGTATTTTCAGCAATGGGATATTATTATTGTTTTGGTGGGTAGAACCAAAATGACCTGCTAGGCATCCAAAAAAGCATGAGCACCCCCTATAGACCATATGGTGTACGACACCATCAACTTGAAACAGAGTGAAAGATTCTCATTTATGAAATAAATTAAAGATACAAGTTATTTTTATTGTTTTATTTTTGTTGCAGAGATCAAGTATAATGTTTTAAGGCACATTTAAGGTTAATTATTAGCCTAGGTATCATTTTAAACAGATTGGACAGATTTATATAAATTATTTCTCGCTCTTTCCAGCCTTGCTGTTGCAGTATTTTATGTATAATTTCCCTGATGAAAGCGTAACCGCCTTGTCTTAATCCACTAAATAAAAATAATATTGGCACTTTGTCTATCAAAGACTATCTTTCTTGTTTTATTTCCACATTCCCTCTTCAGTTCTGTCCCGTAAAACGGGCACTGATAGTTGAAATAAAGGAAAAACGACAGGGCTATAGTACATATTTTTAGAAAACATATTATAGTATTATAGTATGCCGTTTTTCATAACTTTTGAGGATTTTTCGAAAAAAGTCAAAATCGAGGAAAAAATTATATAGGCCTACTATGAAAAAGTAGCACAGATTTCCTTTTTTTTTGTTTAAATGTTGTTACTCAAAGGCAAATGAAGCCTGAGCTGTGGCAGGTACTGAGTAGCTGCAGTGAGATTCTCTGCAGGTGAAATCATCTGGAGGTCGTGAGTTCAAACCCCACTCAAGTATACTTTTAGGAACAATATAAACTGAATTGACTGAATTTGGAAGCACTATATTCATAAAAAATGAAACATTTCAAAGATTCCACTTCAGCCAAACATGTCCACCGTGAGAGGAACCTAAATAGCCTGAAATAGGGTTTCTAGGTGTGAATAATGTAGGACTAATAGCATAATTCCCTAGTCAAAAAAATCCTATACGATTTTAGAAAAGTCCTATAAAAAGTCCTGTCAGATTTTGGAACAAATCCTATTGGATTTCCAACAGGATTCCAATAG
>CM076979.1:1650694-1684866 GCA_039105355.1 Benthosema pterotum
GATTGCTTGTTGAATAAAGCGTCTGGACGTTTTTATAACGCGTTTGGACGTTTTTTAATAACGCGTTTGGACGACTTTATAATGCGTTTGGACGACTTTATAATGCGTTTGGACGATTTAACAAAGCGTTCGAACGCTAAATATAGCGTTCGAACGCTTTTAAAATATATTTTTCTGCATGGCACCTCCAGGGCTCCGTAGGGGTCTACCTATGCCCTTAGCAAACTCTAGAAAGCTGCCAGGGGCAAAAAATCATGGGCGTAGTTTGATTTTGAACTCAGGGGGGGCGAAACGTCGGATGGTATGTGTGCGCACTGCGCGCACACTCAAGCCAGCATGTCCCACCACCGCTTCTATAAGCTACAGCCTGCTACTCACAACGGCTCACAGAGTTTTCTGCCCTCGCTACGCGCGGACCGCGGTGGGAAATGATCAGTGTTGTAGTGGTACTTTTAGAAGTGGGGGACGCCTCTGAAATGGGGAATTCCCCTCATTTGATTTTTTATTTCTGAGAGTGTACAAATGTGAACCAGAGGGGCACGGTGGCACAGTGGTTAGTGCTGTCGCCTCACAGCTAGAAGGTCCTGGGTTCGATTCCCGCTAGGGGCGCTGCTGTGGGTGCTGGCGGCGTGTCTGCTCCTCCACGTCATCAGTGCCCATACCCGAGGCGGGGTTGGTGAAGGGGCCTTTCTGTGTGGAGTTTGCATGTTCTCCCCGTGTCCCCTAGGGTAGATACCCTCACAAAAACATGCAGTAATCCTGGTCTCTAAACTGCCTCCCCCTGGCCAGCCGGGGCGCCTGATGGAGGGGAGTGGAACTGGTTGGAATAACGTGTTCCTTCCACGCGCTACGTCCAACCAGGGAAACTCACCTGTCAGGTGAAAAGAAGGCGGCGCGACTCCTCATGCATTGAAGGAAGTATGAGCCCAGTCTGCTGCCTCCCCAGGTTGGTGGAGGGTGTGTAGAGCCCAGGATCACATTAGGAATTGGCAATGGGTGAAAAAAATGGGTTACAAAATCGTGGGATAAAAATTATAAAAAAAAAAAAAAAAAAAAAAAATCTGAACCAAATGGATTTGGTTCCATTTGTACACTCTCAGAAAAAAAGAACCTCATTAACATGGTGAAACACACCATGCTAATGATTTTTTTCAGACCCAAAAATATTTTAGATGTGAGAAGTGGGGGGACGCCGTCCCCCGCGTCCCCCCTCCACTACACCCCTGGAAATAATTGATATAAAAGTAGGCTACTGTAGCCTGGCCTCAGTCTGAATAATGAAGTGAAACGGAATAGCAAAAAATAAGGTAGTATTCTTAAGATGCTGATACAAGGCTACAGGAAGCACCAGGACCCCTTATGGACTGTTCCGTTTGGTGGTCCCTGGAAACACAAGCACACAGCGTGCGACACTGAGAGTGTGTGTGTGTGTGTGTGTGTGTGTGTGTGTGTGTGTGTGTGTGTGTGTGTGTGCGTGTGTGTGTGTGTGTGTGTGTGTGTGTGTGTGTGTGTGTGTGTGTGTGTGTGTGTGTGTGTGTGACTAGGACTCACCACCCCCCACTTTCTAAACCAGTGGTTTCATGATGTTCACACAAACACCTACTTTAATGCTACAAAAATATGTTGCATTAAAGTGTACCTTGCTTTGCTATGACTGCTTCCCCTTTTCCCATGATCAAGTATCCACAACTACAGCAGTACTTCATCAAAATACTTACATTATTGGTATTGATATTAGGCTAAATCACATTAACCACACTGTAGATCATTTGGTGTTCATATATTCACAACGGGTAAGGTCCTAGTATAATTAATTCATTAATTAATTACTGCTTGTGAACCACGATTCCACAAATGAATTATGTCAGTAGGCTACTGTGGTTAGCAGTGCATACAGTCATCACCAGTGTTGGGAATATTACTTTACCTTGTTAATATATTACTTATTAATTATTACCTTCATTTTAAAGCAATATATTATATTACAATATTACTGTCTGAGCAAGTGTAATATATTAATATTACTATTACATATTACTTAAATATATAATTAAATGTTTAGTGTCACTATTAAGCAAATATTGCGTAGGCCAGTGGCATACCTCCAATAAGGCAAGCGCACTTGGGTATCTGGTCAAATCCATATGAAAACTTAACTTATTAACTTCTAATTTATAGAAAATAAGTAATTATTTAACTTTTGCAGTTGTCAAGATAATCTCACAAAAACATTTTCAACGAGACATATTGACAGAAAGTAATATTGAAAATAATGCAGTAATGCAGAAAGAAAAGTATAATATATTTTTGTTCAGTAATATATTTATATTACAAGTTACTGCATTTTGGTAATATATTATGTAATAGATTAAGTTATGTAGTGCACATGTCCCAACACTGGTCATCACATAACTGGGGTTCCCCATGGCAACCCAAGGGGCGGGGCTATCGTATGTTGGCGGGAAATTTTCGCGCGCTTAACCGGCGTCATACCGGAAAAATGTGGGCAGGGTATAAATAGTGCGCACGCGCGCTCCTCGGTTTGCTCAGTTCGAGTCTTGCTTTGGATACAGCTGCCACGTCGAGCATCTCTGTCGTCTAAAGGTAAATGCTTTTTAATAGCTGCAATGCAACTAGATTTTCTTTTTATAATGGGATGAATCTAGAGTTGTAATACCCTCAGATGACTCCGCAATGACAAAGCTTTCCCGCAGCTGTAGTGAAAGCTTTAATAATTGTATATCTGCAAAAGTTTGATGAAAATCCACCATAGACATGTTATGAGGTACTTTCTCTTGCTCAGTAAATAAAAGTGCACTTAAACAGGTGATACACAGGGCCAAACTTGAAAAAAAAAAAAAGAATCACCCGCAGAGAATTTAGTGACAAAGTAGCTCATAACATCTACAGTGGATTTTTATCAAACAAACGGTTTGCATATAGAAAGATGATAATTCAATCTTTCCATACAGCTGCAATGTTGGTGAGCGCCTTAATAAAGGAATATTCCACTTTCAAAAAAACTTCTGGTCATTTTATGGTCTACTCAGTCTCATGTGAACACACCAGACAGTTTATAAGTTACTCCATTCAGTATATAGATATTTGATGTTCATTTCAGCGCATCTGCCTCCTTTCTATACAGACCCATTATAACTTAAAACTGGAATTTAATTTACAGTTTCATTTATTTTTAAAATATTGTTTTGGAAAATGTAGCAGACTTCATATTTGGGCACGTCTACACAAATGAATAAAAGAATATTTTAAAAATAAATGAAAACTGTAAAATCCATGGTCCTCTCACGTATTAGGAGGACAGTTAGCCGCATGCGACATTAGATTCTTTTCTTTTATATTTGGAATTTATGTGAATCTAGCGTCGCATCTCGCTCCATTGACTCGACTGCTGTCTAAATGTCACCAGTGATCTGCTTGTATTCAACAAGTCAAACTCACCAACTTTGCAGCTGTAGAGAAAGCTTGCCACATCCTCTGTCGATCTGCAAGGGTTTTGTGCCATAAAAATCCACCGTAGACATATTATGAACTACTTTCTGTCCTGGGTATTCCACAACAAACATCACAGCTGCCATTTTGCCAAACAAGAGCCGAGCGGGAGTGCTTGTTTTATACACTGACACACACAAACAGCAGGTGGCGATACTGCGTGTGCACCGACCAGGTGTGCACCTGGTGTGTGTCAGTGTATAAAACAAGCACTCCCGCTCGGCTCTTGTTTGGCAAAATGGCAGCTGTGATGTTTGTTGTGGGATACCCAGGACAGAAAGTAGTTCATAATATGTCTACGGTGGATTTTTATGGCACAAAACCCTTGCAGATCGACAGAGGATGTGGCAAGCTTTCTCTACAGCTGCAAAGTTGGTGAGTTTGACTTGTTGAATACAAGCAGATCACTGGTGACATTTAGACAGCAGTCGAGTCAATGGAGCGAGATGCGACGCTAGATTCACATAAATTCCAAATATAAAAGAAAAGAATCTAACGTCGCATGCGGCTAGAGGACAGTATCAGTCACCCGGAAAAATATGTTTTGCTTTTGAATAATCTGTCATGGTTAAAATAGAGTTTTAAGTTATAATGGGTTTGTAGGAAGGAGGCGGATACGCTAAAATGAACATAAAATATCTAAATACTGAATGGAGTAACTTATAAACTGTCTGGTGTGTTCACATGAGACTAAGTTGACCATAAAAGTTTTTTTTAAAGTGAAATATCCCTTTAACGCCATGTCTCACCATTTGACCATCATAATCATCTCTCATCACTGGTCAGAATGTTGTGCTCTCAAATAAGAGTAACACTGCCTCCCCCTGCTGGGCAGTCCATGTAAGGGGTGAAAGAACAGGACAAAGGTGCTGTTTCTTCACACCTAACTGTACCGTCAGGGAATAAAAGCCCAGAATGCAGTTTAGGATCCTGTGCATTTTATTAAATATAGAGGGTTTAAGTGGTTCTAAATTTGTGTGCGTCTTTGTTTTTCTGTCTTTCTCTTAGAACAGAGATCAAGGAAGACGCCGTTGGAAGGCTCAACACAAGCCGATGGCCCTGGAGATCCATCCCAAAGCTTCTCCTGGTAAGCCCAGCAAGCCAAGCAAGCAAGCCCAAGGCAGGTGGCCAGGCTCCACAGCCGGTCCTTCTTGCATTCGGCCATTGCAGCCAGTGCCTTGCCTGTCAGAGAAGCCACACTGCGTGACACTGTCTGACTGCCTGTCCTGGCCTGCACGCCGTGCAATTCAAAGTTAGGGATACCCTGCCGCATACAGCCATTGCGGTCAGGCCTTGATGTCAGAGAAGCCACATTGCGTGACACTTGTCACGCAATGTGGCTTGTCTGCCTTCTGGGCCTGGCCTGCACGCCATGCGAGGCAGGGACACCCGCGGCATACAGCCATTCGCAGCCAGGGATCTGCCCTGGTCCTGCCCCGCCATGCCGTTAGAGACTTCCTGGGCATACATACATGCCCGTAAGGGGGCCCACAGGTAGCCATGCCCAGTGCCCAGCATCCATCCAGCCCAGCCAGCCCTGCAAGCCCTTGAAACGAGTCATCCAGCTTGCCAGCCAGGCATCCAGACCAGGCAAGCGGCAAGTGCCGACCAGCCCCCGTGCAGCAAGGCCTAGGTACTGACCTTGCAAGGGAGTTGCAGTCTTTCCCCCGTGCAGCCTCGCCGTCAGAAGAGAAGCCACACATTCCGTGGTATTGCCCATGACCGCTTGGAACCACTGCCTTGCTCGCTCACCTTCTTGGTCTTGTATTGCCTGGCCTCGGTCCGCCAATCTGCGAACCTGTTTCTGCCTGTCTGAACCTGGCCTGCCTGCCTGTCTCAATTCATTCTTCTTGCGTCGTGGCTGGCTGCAGCCTGGCTGCTTGCACCATGCATGGCTGCCTGTGTGCCTGTCTCACCCAGCCTACCTAGTAGGCCTAAAGGCCGAAGTGTGTGTCTGGCTCTGCCTGCCTGGGCAGCCTGCTTGGCTTGCTGGGCTCCCCAGGGGAAACTTGGGGATGGATCTGCAGGACATCGGCTTGTCTTGATGCCTGCCCAGCTGCCTGCCTGCCTGCCCATGTGCCTGCGCCTGCCTGCCCATGTGCCTGCTTCTGCCTGCCCATGTGCCTGCGCCTGCCTGCCCATGTGCCTGCCCTCCTGCCGCATTCGACGTGAACGAGGTCTGTAAACACTTGCGTCAAATATTAATATTATTACTGGTCAGTGGTCATAATGTGGCACAAAACCAGATTAGCTTGCAGATCTTTTATGTTTGTAAAAATGTGTGTAGATCTTTGAATTCAGGTTGTGTTGCTCAAATCTTTGCTTCTGTGGGTCAAATGACGCCTTGTAGGTCAACACAACTCCACTTATTTTTTTTTCCCCCCTGTCATTTCAGATCCTGAAGCTGATAATCTGTGTGAGGCAGAAAATCTGTGCTGCTACTGCCGTTTGCTGTGGAATCGGTGGCAGGGAAGTACAAACTGAATTGCATTCTATTATGCATTATGAATTACAGTGTACTTGTTATGGAGACTGCTCCATCTTCTACATGTCTATGTTGGCTGTCTCTGCAATGACATAGTGCTGTGTTTCGTGTGTTTAAATGCTGATGTAAAGTGTTTGTGTGTTTAAATGTTGATGTATTGTCTGTGTGTGTTTTAAATGTTGATGTACTGTCTGTGTGTGTTTTAAAAGTTGATGGTACTAGTCCACTTTGCCCAAGAAAGATTTCCCCTTGTGGGACAATAAAGTATTTCTGATCTCATCTAACAGAGAAAGCAAATGATGGCCGGCATCATTTGCTTCCTTGGTTAGTGCATGTCATTGTAAGCTGTTGTTTTCGAGTCCCACAATATACTGTATATACACACGACACGTACAGCTCGGTTGGGAATGGTGTGCTCTTTTGGTTACGTGGTACCGTGCCGACGTAACTTCACAAAGTGTGTGGTTTGAGCAATGAGCTCAGATCAGGCTGGTGTGTTCTCTTCAAGGTATGGTTTCAAGGTAACCGTTTCAAGGTATGGTTTCAAGGTAATCGTTTCAAGGTATGGGTTCGAGGTATTGGTTTCAAGGTAGGCTAATCGTTTCAAGGTATGGGTTCAAGGTATCCGTTTCAAGGTATGGTTTCAAGGTAATCGTTTCAAGGTATGGGTTCAAGGTATTGGTTTCAAGGTAATCGTTTCAAGTTATTGGTTTCAAGGTAATCGTTTCAAAATATGGTTTCAAGGTATTTGTTTCAAGGTAATGGTTCAATGTAGGGTCCAGGGACTCTCTGAGGTCCCTGCCGGGGTCCCAATCGGGCCCCAGCACACACATTAACTAAATAAGGTCTGCCACTCTGAGAGTGTAAAACAAAATCAAATAAAAACTGTAAATCACAACAAAAGCACAAGGCATATGGCACTGGTTGTGGTCCTTCTGGTTTACCGGAACGGGGTTCGACTCCCTGCGGTGCCCTGCTCAATGTGCTGTAGTCACAGGGTTTAGTTTTTTATCTTTAAAATCTTTTTTTCCCCCCTTAATTTACTTGACTCAGTATTTAATATTTGATCATTGTAGCACCTGTGTGAAGTTGGCACCCCATGATTTTTCAAATTTCGGAAAAAATAAATACATATATATACACAAATGGTGTAATTCTTTAATGCTCCATAATAATAAAATAAAAAACTGTAAATGAAATTTGATGGCCCAGCTCACGTACAGTATTAGGAGGACAATATCATTCACCAGAAAAAGATTGGATGCTTTTGTTTAATCTATTATGGTTAAAATGGATTTTTAAGTTATAATGGGGAGACTGAGTAGACCATATATACTGTGTGTGTGTGTGTGTGTGTGTGTGTGTGTGTGTGTGTGTGTGTGTGTGTGCGTGCGCGTGCGTGCGTGAAATCCCTTTAAAGTATTCAATCAATAAATAGACTATACTCTTGTTCCATATGTAGAAAAATGTTAACACTATTACATTACCGGTATATTTGTTTGGGCTGTTCCTCCAGAGACTACAGGAACAGGTAGTAGATACATGTGATTCACAATATTGAACTCATTATTTTTTTTTCATGTATTTTTATTTTTTTGCCGGTGAACCAATAAAATATTCTAGATTATTCTGAGACCGCTCCAACATGGCTGATATGGTCTGTTAATGCTACCAATTGTGCATCATTAACTAGGGATGCATGATTATTCTCTAAATCAGGGGTATTCAACCTTTTTGATACCAGGGCCCACCATTTTTTCAGCATTTGAGCAACGGTCCACCATTTCAGGACGTTTTTGCCCCACAGACCCCAAAACTAAAGATTTATTTTGCTTTTGTCCATCTAGTTGTGTAGACTTGGGCTAATTCAGATGATGAATATTTTAACTCTTGAGAGTGTAAAAATGAAGCCAAGTTGGCTTCATTTTTACGTTCTCAAGAGTTACATCTGGTTAACCAACTTAGCTGGGACCACCTGGAACCCTCTGAGGGACCACTGGTGGTCCCCGGACCACCTGTTGAAAACCCCTGCTCTAAATAATATCAGTTGTCTGCCTTTCTGTGCAAAAGCCCATCCTCTTGGGTTAACATATTTGGATTTTACCAGAAAGATGTTACCATAAGCCACACATAGTGACATCAGCACTTGTCAGTCACCTGGTATAGGCAGCAGCACAATGCACAATGACAGCATGCATACATGAGTGCATGCATTGTCAGGGAGCATGGGAAATGCACAACAGAACGTAGATTTCCTTTTTTTAAATTGTGCACTTTCTTGTCGACCGTTGTTGTGTCTTGAAATGAGCACAGCTTTTATTATAATGCATATTATTATTTTTTTTAAGTGCTGCGTAGCAAGCACTTCATCAGACGATTCACAGACTGTGTGCGTGTGTGTGTCCCTACCTGGCTGCATGCGTCCCTGTGTGTGTGGCTGTGTCCCTACCTGGCTGCATGCGTCCCTGTGTGTGTGGCTGGCTGCATGCGTGGAGTCATGTTGATGTTGCCATGTTCAGAGAAACAAGCACAATGGGACGAAGTGTGTATTGTTGATGTTGCCATGTTCAGAGAAACAAGCACAATGGGACGAAGTGTGTTTTAGTATACTGTAGCCACACACGCAGCACTTACTTTCGCACGGGTGTGATTTTTTAATATGCCTATGACGAAAAGGTGGGTAACATGACAGCCTTTCTTCAGATGCCATGAGATGAATAACAAACTGACTTTTTTCCCAGTTTCTTCGGACTGGTGCAGGTAACTTTTAAAAAATATAATCTGTTTACTGAACCACACCACTGGACGCTGGAGCAAGTTTTGAACAACGCTGGTCAACGGATCAACTCATTGTGCTGCAAGTTAGCCTACCTGTTTCATGTAGACCACATATGTCAAACTCAAGGCCCGGGGGCCAAATCAGGCCCGTGAATGGATTATCTTTGGCCCGTGGGATGATATTGAATTAGTATTAGAGCTGGCCCTCTGGTATATTGCACACACTATGATAAGAAATGAATGCAACTCATTGTTTTACTTCCTCAACTCAGTCTCATTTACTTTCTCAATTAACTCAGCACTTGGTGAGGGTCATAGAAGAAAAAGATTTTCCTGAAAAATAGCAGGTGTTCACGTCTCATAGCGTGTCACAGAGTGGCAGGCAGTTTCATCTTTACAATTATCTTGCCATTAAAATACATTGATTTTTGATGGAAAATTACTTTTTTGCTGTTTGACAGGGACGTCATCATAAACCAGTGTTGAAACACAGATCGGATCTCCGGCCCTCGACTTGTACCAATTTTTCTATTTTGGCCCACTCTGTATTTGGGTTTTACACCCCTGGTACATGCAGCATGTGCATGCATTGCCAGGGAGCATTGGAAATACACAACAGAATGTAGATTTTCTTTTTTAACATTGTGCTACTTTTTTGTCGACTGTTGCTGTCTCTTGAATTGAGCATGGCATTTATTATAATGTATAATATTTTACATATGCCTACGACAGGTGGGTGGCATGACAGCCTTTCTTCAGATGCCATGAGATGAATAACAAACTGACCTTTTCCCTGTTTGTTCAAACTGGTGCAGGTAACTTTTAAAAATATATATCTGTTTACTGAGCCCAGGGGCAAAAAATCATGGGGGTAGTTTGATTTTGAACTCAGGGGGGCGAAACTTCGGATGGTATGTGCGCGCACTGCACGCACACTCAAGCCAGCTGCATAAAACTTCTAGCACTATAGTTCATGTTATTGTAACCATTCCAACATCAACACATAAGTCAACATAAGTCCAACCTCAGCTGCGCTGCCTGTGCATCTTAATCAAAGGGACAGATAAAGAGGGAATATAGAAAGAATTGCTGCTGCTCCACTAGACCAGTGGTTTTCAACCTTTTTGATCCAAGGGCCCACTATTTATTTAGCATTTGAGCCACGGACCACCATTTGATGACATTTTCAACCCAGAGATGCAAAACTAAAGATTTTTATTTTGCTTTTGTCTACAATTTCAGGCTGTATTTTCGCAAACAAAACATACAGATCAAAATGACCATTCATCTTCTACATTCTCTAGTTGTGTAAAATTCTTAATTGAGTGGGTTAATTTAGATCAGGAATATTTTAACTCTTGAGTGTAAAATGAAACCAAATGGACCCGCGAGGGTCTGTGTAAGTAGAAATGATTATTATAAATAAAGCTAGTGAAGTAGGCTAAACTACAATAAAATTATTATTGGACAATGAAATCTATAATAATCTACTGCCCCCAGGTTTAACTTAATACATCTTCACATTGTTGTCATTTTAAATACATGAAGACACAAAATGGTAATAACTAACCTGTAGGCTCTACAGTAGAAGCAGTAGTTATGGGGAAAACTTTCTTCTGTGTCAAACAAAGCTTTTTTGAACATTTTTAATTTTACAAGCTTTTATTTTCTTCAATGTTTATCAAAACAGTTGTACTACAAGCCCACATATGCATTGCAGCAGGCTAACTAAGCCTGAGATAAAGCCACTGTAACATTCTAATGAGTAATGCAAGAAAGAGAAATGTGAATAAAATATGCAAAACTTACACAATACAAGTATAGAATTACTATAAGTGAGTTATGTTGTTGGAGCAACCTTTTATCCCCCAGTCTCTCCAGCCAAGTAGAACAGGTTTTAGTGGAAATAGTGATGGGCCATCAGCGTTTCTGTTGTTTTGGGGACCATCTTTGACACCCCCAGTCTCTAGGACCAGTTAAACAGGTTTTGACACATTTCATAACAAAAGCCTGAATTAATGAAGGGCGGGGTGTCAAGCAGTCTGAATGAGCCTTAACACCTTGGAAAGTCCTTCCTATTGTTTCCCTAATCTCCCACCACTAGGCTAATCATTGTGCCCACTAAGCCTATAGAGATATAGAGATGCGCACTGACGTCACCGCCCCGGTTCCGGAAGTCTTTTCCCAATTCATTTTTCTCATAGACTTTTCGAAAATAATTTATATCAAGACGATTACGCCGCGGCAGAAGCCAACTCAAGTCGTGACGAATCATGATGACACACACAAACTTTTGGGACAATAAAATAATTTCTAAGATGAAAAACGAAACAAAAAGTCTTGTATCATGCCGTTTTCTACTTCTTCCCAATTTTATATTATATGACGATATTGTGTTTGTTGTCATGATTTGTCACGACCTGAGTTGGCTTTGGCCGCGGCGTAATCGTCTTGATATAAATTATTTTCGAAAAGTCTATGAGAAAAATGAATGGGGAAAAGACTTCCGGAACCGGGGCGGTGACGTCACTGCGCATCTCTATACAGTAGAGTTTCGCCATTGAGGGGGCAGACACTGAGTGCTTACTGTGCATGCTTGTCCCCATTTATGTCCCCATTCTCATTAAAGTGTATGTAGAGGAGCCGCCATTGGACTGACCCCATGGAGAGAACAGAGTTGTCACAACTTTTATTTTTACCGCATTTCTTGTCCGCGATTTTTTCTGTGGTGGATTACTGAAGACCCCTTCACCCCTGGCTCCCCCATAAACTCCGCCCATGCAAATGACTTTGGCGAGTTATATTGACAGGCGTGTGAGCGTGTGAAAACACCTTGAAGAGTGTGTCACACGCTCAGTGCGTGAGACTTGAGAGCTTTGCAAGATTCTAAAACGATGAAACATTTCAAAGTTTCCTCTTCAGGCAAACATGCAGACCTTAACAACCCTAGAAGGTCCACTGTTGATTTTTAGCAACATTAAAAAATGTCATCATTATTTATTTATTTTTTCCACATAAATATCATGGTTAATGTCCATTGTTTAGTATTTCATTGCAATTGGTCATGATATTTGCATAACAATACCCCGGCCCTCACAGAGGCTACAATTAACCTCTTCAATGAATCTCTGGACTTCAATTTTCATCGAGTTCTAGTTGAAAACAATGTAGTTGCGGTTTGTCCCTCCTCCTTTTCTGACCCCTCAATGTCGGAACTCTGTGTCAGAGCCTTCTAGGCTCTGCTCTGTGTATGGCTCTGGAACCCACGTGACCCAGTGGGGGGCTTGAGGACAGGTTTAAAAGGAAGTCCGTGCATGTCGCAGGCTGTCTGCTGTGCCATGCTGCTGTTCAGGTATGTTTGTTTAGCTGAGATGTTTGTTTGAGAACCACACAGTTATTATTTGACTTTAACACTGTTTAAACTCTATGGCTTTATAGGGCTTTATAGTTGGTTGATGATTGCAGTGTTTTTCAACCAGTTTGATACCAGGGTCCATTATTTCTTCACCAGTTTAGGCCATACAGACTATGGTTCCCTTTAGCCTCTCAGATCTAAAACTAAAGGTTTGGTTTAGTCAACAGTTCATGTTGTGTTGATGTCCCATTGGGACCATTAGGAAAGATAACAGGCAAATGTTCATCAATTCTACATTTCTAATTGTCCATGTGGACTTTATGCAAATTTAATAATTCACTTGTGCAACATTTTTAAATGTAACCAAATGTAGCCTTTAGTTATATTTTTGCCATGAAGAGTAAAAGTGAACATTTTAAGCAATTGCTACCTGACATGCTTTCACATGCTAATGTGTTTAATAGCTAAGGCTTCTAATGGCTAGTGTTAATGTGAATGCTTTCAATAGCTAAAGGTAATACTTTCAGTAGCTAAACCTAATGCTAAAACCCACATGTTTAACAGTGTTACTCATTCCAGGGATGTCTAATTTCTACAAGCCATACCTTACCTTGTCGTAAAGACGGTGATTAATCAATGATTAAAACAATATAAGATACAATACCATTGATATGAATATTTTCCAAGTTAGGTTTCTGAACTTGTGTGGGCCTGTTTTATATAATGTAGATGTTGAAGACTTGATTTTCCATTTTAACTGCAATATATAAAATCTGTTAACAGAGTGTATTTTTGTTTTGTCTTACAGGTTGCTCATGTGACCTTGGATGGTGTCATCAGGAGACAGCTGGTGTAATGGAGTGTCTGCTCTGCTGAAACCTCCCAACAAACAGTTCCAACAAACGTTCCGTCTGAGGGTGCGACGCAGTACTGTTCAGCACCAAGCCTCCACGGTATGTACCTGCATTTCATGTGACTGTAGTAGAAACCTAGCTGCAATGCAACTATAGAATCCATTCTATCATAACTGGGCTGAATCTAGAGCTACAATTCGGTCCATCAACGCCCTATGACAAGATTTGTCTTCTGCAATGTGCTTGTATTAAAGGGGAACTCCACCCGTTTTCCGTATTTTAATTTGTCATTAATATACCTTTAGAGATGTTGTGTGGACATGATAAAGTTCCCCCAATTCTGTATTTCCTATAAATTGAGGTCTGAAAAATATTATTAGCACGGTGAAATACCTCTGACATCATCAAGATGTATTTCACCATGTTAATGGTTTTTCTTTCAGACCCCTTTTTCCTGAGAGGGTACAAATGGACCTGCTAGGGTCCATTTGGTTCCATCTGTATCCTCTCAGGAAAATTTTGAAAATGGACGGAACTCTCAAACATTGCAGCTTTATGGAAAGGTTGCATCATCGTCTTTCTATCTGTAAAGCATTTATTCGATTAAAAATCCAGACATGTTATGAGCTACTTTCTGTCAGTAAATACATGTGCATGGGAGGCACTCTCTTGTATTAACAATTTGGGCTGATGCCTCATGCATTATGTGCACATTCTAAACAGAACACAGGGCCATTCAGTGACTAATGATGAGTTCTTCCAAACTCCAGTACTTGGAAAAGAATCGCATGCAGATAATCTATTGACAGAAAGTAGCTTATAACATGTCTATGTTGGAGTTTATCAAATATGCTTTGCACATATAAAGAAGATAATTCAACCCATACCGCTGCAATGTTTAGTTTAATGTTTAATACAAGCAAATCGGATGAATTCTTGTTATGGGGAGTCGATGGACTGAATTGCAACTCTAGATTCAGCCCAATTATACAAATCTAGAATTGCGTTGTGGCTAGTAGAAACCTATAGGGCTGTGTCACCATTACAACATGTTAAGATTATTTTGTCCAAACAAATGACTGCAATTAAAGGCACTTAACTTTTTTTTTTTTTTTTTTTGCAAAAGACATTGTTTTAGGGTCACTGTACTGCCTTCAGGTCCCTGAGAGTATAATGAGGGTTAAACCCCTGTTGTTGGAGTTATTGATTCTCAAACTTTTTTCCGAATTTAAGCTTTTTTCCACAAATGAGATTCACATCCTTGCGAATAGGAGTGCTTACTCCCTTATTGTATTAACTTTTTCAAGAAAAACTAATAATGGTGACACAGTCCTGCTATGTTATGCTATGACTTCTAAAATGTCATCCTGTAGGCCAAACTGACGTTTTCTTTCCTCCTGTCGTTTCAGAGAGTGAAGCTGACTGGAGGTACAGACTCTCTATGTTGCCGTTGCCGCTGGGTTGCCGTTGCCGCTGGGTTGCCGCTGAAGCTGAACCAATGATTCCATTGCTGGGTTGCCGCTGAAGCTGAACCAATGATTCCACTGCTGGGTGCTGTTAGCAGTGAAAGGTTAGTGAACCTTTTGATAAGTGAGCTACATGCTACCATACCGTAGGTTGTCATTCTCGCCGTGTATAATGCCAGTCTGTGTCACATGCAACTATGGGGCCATGCTTAAATTATGTGAAATTAAGCAAACGCCTCAACATGCATCAGTTAAACCACTTGCATTCGAGACGCTATAATTTAGATCAAGACATAAGGTAGTGTAATCATCTTACAGGCTCATGGCATGGCACTCGGTGACGCGCTATGAGCTTGTAGATCTGATGTAGCAAACTCGAAATTAATGGTTAAAAGTGGTTAAAAGCTAATATGCGTTCCCGTTCAACACTTTAGATCTGTCAGCCTGTCCACATCGCATGCGTACACACTGTTCTAGTGTCAGGTCTCCCTTCACCTCTATTCTTTGCTTTTAATAAAGTTATCTGTTTTTTGTAGTCCGAGTTTTTAATCGCATTTTATTTTTTAAAAGTATTTTCTTCCATTCCTTCTCTCCTATCTATTGCCCTAGTTCTTTGTGTGTACAGATGTGATGTGGAGGTTATGCGATTTGTCTGGTATCATTATGCTAGCATGTAGCCTGCTTGACGTTGTGTTTAAGTCTAGAAGGAGCGATTCTATGCAATCACATCACTGCTGGTAGTGTTATCTGGCAATGTGATGGCTAAGCCGACAATGGTGATGCTGTGATTGCATACGCTCCTTCTGGCAAACTAACAGAGGATGCAAATGATGACTCTGTCATTTGATCCTTGGTTAGTGTGTTGTGACTTTACTGGCTGATATTGACGGTAAGTGAGCATAGTTGTCTTTAGCTGTTGGGAAGAAACCTTGCATCTCCATAGACTTCCACCTTTTTTTTTTTATATAAAAAATGAATTGTGTTGCTTCACTTTTTTTGCTCAGTAAAATGACTCTTGGGACATACAAGGTTTCTTGCCGACCTTCACCTTTTCTCTCTATTCTTTGCTTTAATAAAGTTATTTGTTCTTGTTGTCTCAGACTCTCTTGATCGCATTTTGTTTGTTCGATTTTTAGTAATTTATTTCCCCTTTCTTTCCTTTTCACTAGTGTTTGTGGTGCATCAATCGGGTTGCATCTTGCTTTTTTATTTTTCATTTGCGTTGCGCCATTTACACATGAATCACGTGAGTTCACGTCAGACATGAACACAGGCCCGGTGTCTGACGTGCATTTATGTGATTATTTCATAGCTTGTCATTCAGTCGCCGTCGTTTTATTCAGGAGAGGTAGATACTGTTAAAGGGAATTGCAACCATTTTCAACATTTTACTGTCGGCAATATACGACGATGAAAATGGGTGGAATTCACCTAAGTTGAGAACCAACAGTGATGTAGGCGCATTGTTAACGCTCTTGTAATGTTGTGTATGGTGTTTACTAATGTTCATAGTGTTGCTGGCATACTGTGGCAAAGTTGCTTTTGTGTTGTGTCTTTTGTAGATTTGTGCCCAACTGTTAAGTTGTTTAGTTAAATAAATTAATTTCTTAAATTCAATACTGTAAATTGTGATATATTTTTCTTTTTATACTAATCACTCCACAAAAACATTAAGGCCAACTGCTTGGACAGACACGAGGAAAACTAATTTATTTTTGTTTGTGTTCATGAAGTGCTCAAAATGCTTTAAGTGAAAAGTGCAGCAGCAAACATCTAGGTCATAAGACCATTGTTGGTGTTTATATCAGATCTAATTTGCAACTAAGGTTTCAGCATGTAATCCCACATAACATATGAACACAGGCCCGGTATGTTATGTGCGTTTATGTGGTTTCTCTCATTTCACATTTGTGAGGATTCATCATCGGCCTGCATCACATAAACGCAGGGTTAGGTTAGGGTTAGGTATGTGATGTAGGTTGAGATGTTTCTTTTATAATGTGAGAGTGGACTTATGTGCTGCCATTTGCAGCTAAAACATCATGGAAGCATTGGCGATGGGCCTATGACCCAAACGTTTGCTGCTGCACTCTTCACTTGTAGCACTTTGTAGCACTTTATGAACACGAAAAAAACTATTTTCTTAGTTTATGCCTGAGGAGTTTACCTTAAGGTATTTGTGGTGAATGATGGTGATCTTTATGTCTTTATACATTAAGACATAAACGTCACTATCGTTCATGGACTTGTTAATGATTCAAGTTTAATTTTGTTTCTTGATTCTGTATATGATTTGTAAATTTTGTGTAAATGGTAAAAATGTAATTACATACTGTTATTTCCTGTAATGTAAATTGTGAAATGACTTTGCAGTTTTGTTGTCGGGGCGGTTGAAATGTCAATCAATGTGATTGATTTTTTAGACCTGTAAATTACAACAAAACAAACTATGGCACTTGTGTGGGACTTCTGGTTTACCGGAACGGGGTTCGATTCCCTGCAGTGCCCTGCTCAATGTTGTATTTGCATGGTCGTTTTTTTTTTTTTTTTTTTTTTCCATTTTGCATAGATGAACCCCCAGATCCTTTACTTCATTTTACTATAGGTACCACCTCTATTAAGAGACTGTAGCATATTTGGTTTAAATGGGGATAATTATGTACTATAAATACTGTTGCAGGAAATGGAGAAGTGAGGCATGTCTGTTATTTCACTTTGAGTGGTGTCTAACCACTTTATGTAGCAACGTGTATGTCCATTCCAGCGTGAGAAGCTGCAACCCTGCCATGTTGTCCAGTGTTTGCCGCACATACATGAGTATTATGCCAAACCGACCAGAAAACTTGGGATTCATGTGCTATCATTTTGCTAAGAGATCTGTATAGTGTAACTGATCAGCGCATTAAATTTCCCCACTTGAATGGAAGATCACAAAACTGACATTGAACGATTTCTTAAACTCTAAGGGCAAAAGTCACAAGACTTGATGGTAAGGTTTATAATTTCTAAAATTAATTACCGTAGAATTATATTGGTCTGCCTCATGGTGGTGCTATAACGACCCACTTTACATTTAGCCTATAACTCTTAAACTGTAAGTCAAAATTATTTTCCCTGCATTTCTTGGGTCATGCATCATCTCCTCATATAGGCCACACCATTTGGAACAGGATAGATTTCATGCCATTTTTTCCTAAATATACCAAATGTAGACCAAATCTCTCAATGAATGTTCTACATGATCTCTGGCCCGATCCTTACACCCTTCACATGGGAGACATATTATCTTTGACAAAAGCAGTGACCAAATTTTTTTACTCTGTGAACACAGATCATTTTTCAGGGTAGATCAGGGTCCAGAGATGGAATGTTTTTAGTTTGCAAAAAGCATTGTACCATGTGGAAAGTACTGGAGGAGGCGACGCTTGGCATTTGTCAAAGCGGCACCTGTTCTACTAAGCTGAAAATCCTCAAACATCGAAAAACAAACCCTAACATGTTGTCCGACACCATAGGACAGAGGTGGAATCTTTTTATAATCCTCATGGGGGCTGCGCGTGCACACACCTCGCTTCTCTGCATGTTATGTAATGCAAAACAAAAGTTGTCTTGATTGTATTGGTATAACCTACTGTTGTATTGGCTTGGTTGGAGGAGGTTTCATTGTGAACGTGTAGGAACAACACCTATACACTATACCTTGTAGGTACACAAAAGCCACCTCCATTAGCATTTGTATACCTGATGGCCCTGTTGCGCCCAGCCGACCATCGGCCACTTCCCTGACCCCGAAACTTTTTTTTTTCCCCCATGATTTTTCAAAAATCAAAAAATGACATGAATATCGTGGTTTGTCAAGAAGGAGGGGGTAGAGAATAGCATAGATGTAGACAAAATAGTTTAAGAACAGGCTGACTGTACGCTCAACTCAATTATTTTAACTGTAGCCAGGACTGAAGTAATTCATTAAGATAATAGAAGACTTAAAAGAAAACGTAAATAAGGCGCATATGGACCACGGGCGAAAGGCGGGCATACTAGTGATGCGCGGTCCGGCTTTTTTTTTCATAACCTGTCCCGCCAAGGGTGCCACCCCGTCCGCAGCAACCCGACTTGAAACATTTTAATAAACGGCCTGCCCTGCAGCCCGCAAAAGCAAGATAATGAAGTGCAGGAATATCTTATTTTAAACACAAGGAAATGACCCAACCTGAAGTCTACCCTGTGGCCCAAATGAGCTGGTTATCAAGGTAAAATGAGCAGTTGGAGAGAATCATTGATGTAGTTACTTGTAGTTATTTTACTTGAATCTTGACATGACATTCTGTTGTCTTCACTCACTTGGGTGTGTGTAGCCTGCTGCAGCCACGTAGCTCTCCACTCCAGATGAATGAACACGGGTCCATTTGGTTTCATTTTTACACTCTCAAGAGTTAAAATATTCATCATGTGAATTAGCCCAAGTCTACACAACTAGAGAATGCAGAAGATTAATGGTCATTTAATGGTCATATTCCCTTCCAGGCAAGCATCTAGCGCATTGTAGTGCATTTTGGAAGTGCCACTAGTGCATTTTGGATTTTGGCAGTTGGCAACACTGCATCTCCAGATGCTCAGAACAGAGAGGGAGAGCAGAGGACAAAAGGCAGGAGCTAAACCTCCTTTTATAAGCAACACACAGTGAACAATAGAAATGGTAAATGGTGCATTTATATAGCGCCTTTATCCAAGGCGCTTTACATAGCTTGTGCATCACATTCACCACATTCACACACACACATTCATACACTGATAGCGGAAGAAACCATACAAGGCACAACCAGCACATCAGGAGCAAAGAGGGGTTAAGTATCTTGCTCAGGGACACATCAACACTAACTCTGGGGAGCCCGGGATTAAACCGGCAACCTTGCAGTTACCATCCGGTGACTCTACCCCTGAGCCACTGCTGCCCTCAGGGTTATAGTTTCAGCAGGAATAGACACAGGAGAGCAGATAGTTACACAATGATTTGTTTTGTTTTATACTCGTCCTTTTTGGGAGGGGGCCCGCCCCCGCCCGTAGCCCAAAACCTTAAAGATGGAGTGCCATGAATTTTTTTCTACCCTAAAACATGATCATCAGGTATTAATGTTATATGAAAAGTAAGATTCCCCCCCCCCCCCAAAAGTGTACAGTGTTTGTTAAACTGTCATTTTTATGATTCCACCCTACCAGTTCATTAAGTATGCCTGGTTTGCCTGGTGGGTGGTGATGGGTGGAGATCCACCTGAACTGAAGCCACGCCCACAGCTTTAGTTGCATGATAAAGGGGGAGGAGTTAGGGGAGGGGCTGAGCATGTGATGTCACTATATTGAAGTTTTTTTCATTGGCACATTTGGCTGGAAAGGTTCAGCCCCCAGGAAGAAACCCTAAATACAAAGGGAAGTCATCATTGCACATAAACACACAAAGGGGTCTATTTACATACTGTCACCTCTTAAACATGTACAAAATTGGAAAAAATACAAAAATCATGGCATCCTCTCTTTAACCTATCCGCCTGACCCGTGGGAACTGCCGCCATTGGGCCGGCACACGCATCACTAGCGCGCGCACTACACACACAATACACGTGTAAAAAGTAGTTTCCGACAGTCAAAGGAGGTGTTGCAACCCTGACCACGGACCAAAAATATATACATAGGATGTGACGTCATTAAATGAATGAGGCCTACTTTAAATATAGTGTATTATCTGTAGTTGTAAAGGTAGAATTATTATTATCTTTCTAAATTAACCTCTGATCCTTTTGGGTATAAAACATTCTAGAATTGACGTGTTGGGCAGACTCAGGCATTACTTCAGATCATTTTTCCAACTACTACCACACAAGTGAACTGCAAGTGTAACTGAAACCAGATGTAACTGAAACCAAATAGACCCGCAAGGGTCCATTTGGTTTCAGTTACATCTGGTTAACCAACCATTCTGGGGACCACCTAGAATCCTCTCACCACCAGTTAGAGAACTCTGTTCTCCACCGGTAAACTATACCCAACGTACCGGAGCAGCACCCAAGTAGATGGGATAGAAGAAGTTGAGATCAGGCAGCTGGATGTTGGTCAGATGGTTGAAGTTTATTCAGCACAGCATCCAAGCAGGCATACAGCAAGACCACCAAGATGGAGCTTGTTGGCCACACCAAGCGACTGCCCAGACTGAACCAAGACTGATGCAATTGGCTTGGCTAATCAGAAGTAACACCCTGGTTTCAGACTCTTGCCCTATAGCAGTGGTTTTCAACCTTTTTGATACCAGGGCTCACTATTTATACAGCATTTGAGCCACAGAGGAACACCATTTGAGGACATTTCAGCCCCACAGACCCCAAAACTAAAGATTTCTTTTGCTTTTGCCCACAATTCCAGGCTGGCTTTGCTGAAACAAAACAGTCAGATGAAAATGACCATTAATCTTCTACATTCTCTAGTTGTATAGTCTTGAGCTAATTCAGATGATGAATATATTAACTCTTGAGAGTGTAAACATGAAACCAAAAGGATCCGCAAGAGTCCATGTGGTTTCATGTTTACAGAGAGTTACATCTGGTTAACCAACTTTTCCAACATTTAGACTGGGGACCACCTGGAGCTCTCTCAGGGACCACTGGTTGAAAACCACTGCCCTATGGAAACCAATATCTTCACCCACCAGGATAACATCTCAATGAAATAACCCTAATATATATAGATTTGCATGTAGTTTATGGATATTGATTATTAACAAAGCTGAAGGCGCTATAAAACAGCTTCTCTTTGCTCTTTTTTATCCTGATGTGGGGAGGAGGAGGAGGCAGCCATGTTGGCTTGAACCTTCTGATGTTCATTTGCTTTTTATGTTTTTATGTTTATGTTCATCGTTTTGAGGATTTTTTAAGATTTTCGAATGACAAAAACTGGCAAAAACGCAAGGCTATAGCCTTACAGTCTTGCACAGCATGCCATTTTTCATCGTTTTTCTTTTACTTGAGGACTTTTGAAAAAATGTCGAAATGTTGAAAAAAAAAAAACGTAAGGCTATAAACTTACGACTTTTCATCGTTTTGAGGATTTTTGAAGATTTTCGAAAAATGACAAAAACTGGCAAAAATGCAAGGATATAGCCTTACGGTTTTCATCATTTTGTGCATTTACGAAAAATGTCGAAATTTCGAAAAACCGCAAGGCTATAGCCTTACGGTTTTTCATCGTTTTGAGGTTTTTCGAAAAATGACAAATGACGAAATCTGGCAAAAACGCAAGGCTATAGCCTTACGGTCTTGCACAGCATGCCGTTTTTCATCATTTTGAGCATTTTTGAGCCTTACCGTTTTTCATAATTTTGAGCGATTTCGAAAAATGACAAATGGCCAAAACGCAAGGCTATAGCCTTACGGTCTTGCACAGCATGCCGTTTTTATCATTTTGAGCATTTTTGAGCATTTTCGAAAAATGTAGAAATTTTGAAAAAATGCAAAGGCTATAGCCTTACCGTTTTTCATCGTTTTGAGGTTTTTCGAAAAATTACAAAAAATGACAAAATCTGGCAAAAACGCAAGGCTATAGCCTTACCGTTTTTCATGATTTTGAGCGATTTTGAAAAATGACGAAAACTGGCCAAAACGCAAGGCTATAGCCTTACGGTCTTGCTCAGCATGCCGTTTTTCATCATTTTGGGCATTTTTGAGCATTTTCGAAAAATGTCGAAATTTTGAAAAACGCAAAGGCTATAGCCTTACTGTTTTTCATGATTTTGAGCGATTTCAAAAAATAACGAAAATTGGCAAAAACGCAAGGCTATAGCCTTACGGTTTTGCTCAGCATGCCGTTTTTCATCATTTTGGGCATTTTTGAGCATTTTAGAAAAATGTCGAAATTTTGAAAAAACGCAAAGGCTATAGCCTTACCATTTTTCATGATTTTGAGCGATTTCGAAAAATGACGAAAACTGGCAAAAAACGCAAGGCTATAGCCTTACGGTCTTGCACAGCATGCCGTTTTTCATCATTTTGGGCATTTTTGAGCATTTTTCGAAAAATGTCGAAATTTTGAAAAAACGCAAAGGCTATAGCCTTACCGTTTTTCATGATTTTGAGCGATTTCGAAAATTGACGAAAACTGGAAAAAACGCAAGGCTATAGCCTTACGGTCTTGCTCAGCATGCCGTTTTTCATCATTTGGGGCATTTTTGAGCATTTTCGAAAAATGTCGAAATTTTGAAAAAACGCAAAGGCTATAGCCTTACTGTTTTTCATGATTTTGAGCGATTTCGAAAAATGACGAAAATTGGCAAAAACGTAAGGCTATAGCCTTACGGTCTTGCACAGCATGCCGTTTTTCATCATTTTGGGCATTTTTGAGCATTTTCGAAAAATGTCGAAATTTGAAAAAACGCAAAGGCTATAGCCTTACCGTTTTTCATGATTTTGAGCGATTTCGAAAAATGACGAAAACTGGAAAAAACGCAAGGCTATAGCCTTACGGTCTTGCTCAGCATGCCGTTTTTCATCATTTTGGGCATTCTTGAGCATTTTCGAAAAATGTCGAAATCGAAAAAAACCCATGGGCTATAGTACATGGTCTCGACGGCCACACTAAAACAGCGTTTTTCGTCGTTTTTGAGCGTTTTCGAAAAATGTCGAAATCGAAAAAAACCCATGGGCTATAGTACATGGTCTCGGAGCGTTTTTGAGTGTTTCGAAAAAATGTCGAAATCGACGAAAAACCATGGGCTATAGTACATGCTCTCGACGGTTTTTCATGATTTTGAGCGATTTCGAAAAATGACGAAAACTTGAAAAAACGCAAGGCTATAGCCTTACGGTCTTGCACAGCATGCCGTTTTTCATCATTTTGGGCATTTTTGAGCATTTTCGAAAAATGTCGAAATTTTGAAAAACGCAAAGGCTATAGCCTTACTGTTTTTCATGATTTTGAGCGATTTCAAAAAATAACGAAAATTGGCAAAAACGCAAGGCTATAGCCTTACGGTTTTGCTCAGCATGCCGTTTTTCATCATTTTGGGCATTTTTGAGCATTTTAGAAAAATGTCGAAATTTTGAAAAAACGCAAAGGCTATAGCCTTACCATTTTTCATGATTTTGAGCGATTTCGAAAAATGACGAAAACTGGCAAAAACGCAAGGCTATAGCCTTACGGTCTTGCACAGCATGCCGTTTTTCATCATTTTGGGCATTTTGAGCATTTTTCGAAAAATGTCGAAATTTTGAAAAAACGCAAAGGCTATAGCCTTACCGTTTTTCATGATTTTGAGCGATTTCGAAAAATGACGAAAACTGGCAAAAACGCAAGGCTATAGCCTTACGGTCTTGCTCAGCATGCCGTTTTTCATCATTTTGGGCATTTTTGAGCATTTTCGAAAAATGTCGAAATTTTGAAAAAACGCAAAGGCTATAGCCTTACTGTTTTTCATGATTTTGAGCGATTTCGAAAAATGACGAAAATTGGCAAAAACGCAAGGCTATAGCCTTACGGTCTTGCACAGCATGCCGTTTTTCAACATTTTGGGCATTTTTGAGCATTTTCGAAAAATGTCGAAATTTTGAAAAAACGCAAAGGCTATAGCCTTACCGTTTTTCATGATTTTGAGCGATTTCGAAAAATGACGAAAACTGGAAAAAACGCAAGGCTATAGCCTTACGGTCTTGCTCAGCATGCCATTTTTCATCATTTTGGGCATTTTTGAGCATTTTCGAAAAATGTCGAAATCGAAAAAAACCCATGGGCTATAGTACATGGTCTCGGAGCGTTTTTGAGTGTTTCGAAAAAATGTCGAAATCGACGAAAAACCATGGGCTATAGTACATGCTCTCGACGGTTTTTCATGATTTTGAGCGATTTCGAAAAATGACGAAAACTTGAAAAAACGCAAGGCTATAGCCTTACGGTCTTGCACAGCATGCCGTTTTTCATCATTTTGGGCATTTTTGAGCATTTTCGAAAAATGTCGAAATTTTGAAAAAACGCAAAGGCCTTACCGTTTTTCATGATTTTGAGCGATTTCGAAAAATGACGAAAACTGGCAAAAACGCAAGGCTATAGCCTTACGGTCTTGCTCAGCATGCCGTTTTTCATCATTTGGGGCATTTTTGAGCATTTTCGATTTGCATGTTAGCATGTTAGCATGTTAGCATGTTAGCATGTTAGCATGTTAGCATGTTAGCATATTAGCATGTTAGCATTAGCATGTTAGCATGTTAGCATTAGCAAGTTAGCATTAGCATGTTAGCATTAGCATGTTAGCATCAGCATGTTAGCATGTTAGCATTAGCATGTTAGCATTAGCATGTTAGCATATTAGCATTTACATGTTAGCATGTTAGCATGTTAGCATGTTAGCATATTAGCATGTTAGCATGTTAGCTTTAGCATGTTAGCATGTTAGCATTAGCATTTTAGCATGTTAGCATTAGCAAGTTAGCATTAGCATGTTAGCATGTTAGCATCAGCATGTCAGCATGTTAGCATTAGCATGTTAGCATTAGCATGTTAGCATTAGCATGTTAGCATTAGCATGTTAGCATGTTAGCATTAGCATGTTAGCATTAGCATGTTAGCATTAGAAAAACCATGGGCTATAGTACATGGTCTCGACGGCCACACTAAAACGGCGTTTTTCGTCGTTTTTGAGCGTTTTCGAAAAAATGTCGAAATCGAAAAAAAACCCATGGGCTATAGTACACGGTCTCGGAGCGTTTTTGAGCGTTTTCGAAAAAATGTCGAAATCGAAAAAAACCCATGGGCTATAGTACACGGTCTCGGAGCGTTTTTGAGCGTTTCGAAAAAATGTCGAAATCGACGAAAAACCATGGGCTATAGTACATGGTCTCGACGGCCACACTAAAACGGCGTTTTTCGTCGTTTTTGAGCGTTTTCGAAAAATGTCGAAATCGAAAATAATCCATGGGCTATAGTACACGGTCTCGGAGCGTTTTTGAGCGTTTCGAAAAAATGTCGAAATCGACGAAAAACCATGGGCTATAGTACATGGTCTCGACGGCCACACTAAAACGGCGTTTTTTGTCGTTTTTGAGCGTTTTCGAAAAAATGTCGAAATCGAAAAAAACCCATGGGCTATAGTACACGGTCTCGGAGCGTTTTTGAGCGTTTCGAAAAAATGTCGAAATCGACGAAAAACCATGGGCTATAGTACATGGTCTCGACGGCCACACTAAAACGGCGATTTTCGTCGTTTTTGAGCGTTTTCGAAAAATGTCGAAATCGAAAAAAACCCATGGGCTATAGTACACGGTCTCGGAGCGTTTTTGAGCGTTTTGAAAAAATGTCGAAATCGACGAAAAACCATGGGCTATAGTACATGGTCTCGACGGCCACACTAAAACGACGCTTTTCGTCGTTTTTGAGCGTTTTCGAAAAATGTCGAAATCGAAAAAAAAACCCATGGGCTATAGTACACGGTCTCGGAGCGTTTTTGAGCGTTTCGAAAAAATGTCGAAATCGACGAAAAACCATGGGCTATAGTACATGGTCTCGACGGCCACACTAAAACGGCGTTTTTCGTCGTTTTTGAGCGTTTTCGAAAAAATGTCGAAATCGAAAAAAACCCATGGGCTATAGTACACGGTCTCGGAGCGTTTTTGAGCGTTTCGAAAAAATGTTGCAATCGACGAAAAACCATGGGCTATAGTACATGGTCTCGACGGCCACACTAAAACGGCGTTTTTCGTCGTTTTTGAGCGTTTTCGAAAAAATGTCGAAATCGAAAAAAAACCCATGGGCTATAGTACACGGTCTCGGAGCGTTTTTGAGCGTTTCGAAAAAATGTCGAAATCGACGAAAAACCATGGGCTATAGTACATGGTCTCGACGGCCACACTAAAACGGCGTTTTTCGTCGTTTTTGAGCGTTTTCGAAAAAATGTCGAAATCGAAAAAAAAACCCATGGGCTATAGTACACGGTCTCGGAGCGTTTTTGAGCGTTTCGAAAAAATGTCGAAATCGACGAAAAACCATGGGCTATAGTACATGGTCTCGACGGCCACACTAAAACAGCGTTTTTCGTCGTTTTTGAGCGTTTTCGAAAAAATGTCGAAATCGAAAAAAACCCATGGGCTATAGTACACGGTCTCGGAGCGTTTTTGAGCGTTTCGAAAAAATGTCGAAATCGACGAAAAACCATGGGCTATAGTACATGGTCTCGACGGCCACACTAAAACAACGTTTTTCGTCGTTTTTGAGCGTTTTCGAAAAAATGTCGAAATCGAAAAAAACCCATGGGCTATAGTACACGGTCTCGGAGCGTTTTTGAGCGTTTTCGAAAAAATGTCGAAATCGAAAAAAACCCATGGGCTATAGTACACGGTCTCGGAGCGTTTTTGAGCGTTTCGAAAAAATGTCGAAATTTTGAAAAAACGCAAAGGCTATAGCCTTACCGTTTTTCATGATTTTGAGCGATTTCGAAAAATGACGAAAACTGGCAAAAACGCAATGCTATAGCCTTACGGTCTTGCACAGCATGCCGTTTTTCATCATTTTGGGCATTTTTGAGCATTTTCGAAAAATGTCGAAATTTTGAAAAAACGCAAAGGCTATAGCCTTACCGTTTTTCATGATTTTGAGCGATTTCGAAAAATGACGAAAACTGGCAAAAACGCAAGGCTATAGCCTTACGGTCTTGCTCAGCATGCCGTTTTTCATCATTTTGGGCATTTTTGAGCATTTTCGAAAATGTCGAAATTTTGAAAAAACGCAAAGGCTATAGCCTTACCGTTTTTCATGATTTTGAGCGATTTCGAAAAATGACGAAAACTGGCAAAAACGCAAGGCTATAGCCTTACGGTCTTGCTCAGCATGCCGTTTTTTCATCATTTTGGGCATTTTTGAGCATTTTCGAAAAATGTCGAAATTTTGAAAAAACGCAAAGGCTATAGCCTTACCGTTTTTCATGATTTTGAGCGATTTCGAAAAATGACGAAAACTGGCAAAAACGCAAGGCTATAGCCTTACGGTCTTGCTCAGCATGCCGTTTTTCATCATTTGGGGCATTTTTGAGCATTTTTGAAAAATGTCGAAATTTTGAAAAAACGCAAAGGCTATAGCCTTACCGTTTTTCTTGATTTTGAGCGATTTCGAAAAATGACGAAAACTGGCAAAAACGCAAGGCTATAGCCTTACGGTCTTGCTCAGCATGCCGTTTTTCATCATTTTGGGCATTTTTGAGCATTTTCGAAAAATGTCGAAATTTTGAAAAAACGCAAAGGCTATAGCCTTACCGTTTTTCATGATTTTGAGCGATTTCGAAAAATGACGAAAACTGGCAAAAACGCAAGGCTATAGCCTTACGGTCTTGCTCAGCATGCCGTTTTTTTTAATCATTTTGGGCATTTTTGAGCATTTTCGAAAAATGTCGAAATTTTGAAAAAAACGCATGCTAATGCTAGCATTAGCATGTTAGCATTAGCATGTTAGCATTAGCATGTTAGCATTAGCATGTTAGCATGTTAGCATCAGCATGTTAGCATTAGCATGTCAGCATGTTAGCATGTTAGCATGTTAGCATTAGCAAGTTAGCATTAGCATGTTAGCATGTTAGCATGTTAGCATGTTAGCATGTTAGCATGTTAGCATGTTAGCATGTTAGCATCAGCATGTCAGCATGTTAGCATTAGCATGTTAGCATTAGCATGTTAGCATTAGAATGTTAGCATTTTAGCATTAGCATGTTGGCATTAGCATGTTAGCATTAGCATGTTAGCATGTTAGCATTTTAGCATGTTAGCATTTTAGCATGTTAGCATGTTAGCATGTTAGCATGTTAGCATTTGCATGTTAGCATGTTAGCATGTTAGCATGTTAGCATGTTAGTATGTTAGCATTAGCATGTTAGCATGTTAGCATGTTAGCATGTTAGCATGTTAGCATTAGCATGTTAGCATTAGAAAAACCATGGGCTATAGTACATGGTCTCGACGGCCACACTAAAACGTCGTTTTTCGTCGTTTTTGAGCGTTTTCGAAAAAATGTCGAAATCGAAAAAAACCCATGGGCTATAGTACACGGTCTCGGAGCGTTTTTGAGCGTTTCGAAAAAATGTCGAAATCGACGAAAAACCATGGGCTATAGTACATGGTCTCGGCGGCCACACTAAAACGGCGTTTTTCGTCGTTTTTGAGCGTTTTCGAAAAAATGTCGAAATCGAAAAAAAACCCATGGGCTATAGTACATGCTCTCGACGGTTTTTCATGATTTTGAGCGATTTCGAAAAATGACGAAAACTTGAAAAAACGCAAGGCTATAGCCTTACGGTCTTGCACAGCATGCCGTTTTTCATCATTTTGGGCATTTTTGAGCATTTTCGAAAAATGTCGAAATTTTGAAAAAACGCAAAGGCTATAGCCTTACCGTTTTTCATGATTTTGAGCGATTTCGAAAAATGACGAAAACTGGCAAAAACGCAAGGCTCTAGCCTTACGGTCTTGCTCAGCATGCCGTTTTTCATCATTTTGGGCATTTTTGAGCATTTTCGAAAAATGTCGAAATTTTGAAAAAACGCAAAGGCTATAGCCTTACCGTTTTTCATGATTTTGAGCGATTTCGAAAAAAGACGAAAACTGGCAAAAACGCAAGGCTATAGCCTTACGGTCTTGCTCAGCATGCCGTTTTCATCATTTTGGGCATTTTTGAGCATTTTCGAAAAATGTCGAAATTTTGAAAAAACGCAAAGGCTATAGCCTTACCGTTTTTCATGATTTTGAGCGATTTCGAAAAATGACGAAAACTGGCAAAAACGCAAGGCTATAGCCTTACGGTCTTGCACAGCATGCCGTTTTTCATCATTTTGGGCATTTTTGAGCATTTTCGAAAAATGTCGAAATTTCGAAAAAACGCAAAGGCTATAGCCTTACCGTTTTTCATGATTTTGAGCGATTTCGAAAAATGACGAAATCTGGCAAAAACGCAAGGCTATAGCCTTACGGTCTTGCTCAGCATGCCGTTTTTTTTTATCATTTTGGGCATTTTTGAGCATTTTCGAAAAATGTCGAAATTTTGAAAAAAACGCATGCTAATGCTAGCATTAGCATGTTAGCATTAGCATGTTAGCATTAGCATGTTAGCATGTTAGCATCAGCATGTTAGCATTAGCATGTCAGCATGTTAGCATGTTAGCATGTTAGCATTAGCAAGTTAGCATTAGCATGTTAGCATGTTAGCATGTTAGCATGTTAGCATGTTAGCATCAGCATGTCAGCATGTTAGCATTAGCATGTTAGCATTAGCATGTTAGCATTAGAATGTTAGCATTTTAGCATTAGCATGTTGCATTAGCATGTTAGCATTAGCATGTTAGCATGTTAGCATTTTAGCATGTTAGCATTTTAGCATGTTAGCATGTTAGCATGTTAGCATGTTAGCATTTGCATGTTAGCATGTTAGCATGTTAGCATGTTAGCATGTTAGCATGTTAGTATGTTAGCATTAGCATGTTAGCATGTTAGCATGTTAGCATGTTAGCATTAGCATGTTAGCATTAGAAAAACCATGGGCTATAGTACATGGTCTCGACGGCCACACTAAAACGTCGTTTTTCGTCGTTTTTGAGCGTTTTCGAAAAAATGTCGAAATCGAAAAAAACCCATGGGCTATAGTACACGGTCTCGGAGCGTTTTTGAGCGTTTCGAAAAAATGTCGAAATCGACGAAAAACCATGGGCTATAGTACATGGTCTCGGCGGCCACACTAAAACGGCGTTTTTCGTCGTTTTTGAGCGTTTTCGAAAAATGTCGAAATCGAAAAAAACCCATGGGCTATAGTACATGCTCTCGACGGTTTTTCATGATTTTGAGCGATTTCGAAAAATGACGAAAACTTGAAAAAACGCAAGGCTATAGCCTTACGGTCTTGCACAGCATGCCGTTTTTCATCATTTTGGGCATTTTTGAGCATTTTCGAAAAATGTCGAAATTTTGAAAAAACGCAAAGGCTATAGCCTTACCGTTTTTCATGATTTTGAGCGATTTCGAAAAATGACGAAAACTGGCAAAAACGCAAGGCTCTAGCCTTACGGTCTTGCTCAGCATGCCGTTTTTCATCATTTTGGGCATTTTTGAGCATTTTCGAAAAATGTCGAAATTTTGAAAAAACGCAAAGGCTATAGCCTTACCGTTTTTCATGATTTTGAGCGATTTCGAAAAATGACGAAAACTGGCAAAAACGCAAGGCTATAGCCTTACGGTCTTGCTCAGCATGCCGTTTTCATCATTTTGGGCATTTTTGAGCATTTTCGAAAAATGTCGAAATTTTGAAAAAACGCAAAGGCTATAGCCTTACCGTTTTTCATGATTTTGAGCGATTTCGAAAAATGACGAAAACTGGCAAAAACGCAAGGCTATAGCCTTACGGTCTTGCTAAGCATGCCGTTTTTCATCATTTTGGGCATTTTTGAGCGTTTTCGAAAAAATGTCGAAATCGAAAAAAACCCATGGGCTATAGTACACGGTCTCGGAGCGTTTTTGAGCGTTTCGAAAAAATGTCGAAATCGACGGAAAACCATGGGCTATAGTACATGGTCTCGACGGCCACACTAAAACGGCGTTTTTCGTCATTTTTGAGCGTTTTCGAAAAATGTCGAAATCGAAAAAAAAAACATGGGCTATAGTACACGGTCTCGGAGCGTTTATGAGCGTTTCGAAAAAATGTCGAAATCGACGAAAAACCATGGGCTATAGCACATGGTCTCGACGGCCACACTGAAACGACGTTTTTCGTCGTTTTTGAGCGTTTTCGAAAAAATGTCGAAATCGAAAAAAACCCATGGGCTATAGTACACGGTCTCGGAGCGTTTTTGAGCGTTTCGAAAAAATGTCGAAATCGACGAAAAACCATGGGCTATAGTACATGGTCTCGACGGCCACACTAAAACGGCGTTTTTCGTCATTTTTGAGCGTTTTCGAAAAATGTCGAAATCGAAAAAAAAACCATGGGCTATAGTACACGGTCTCGGAGCGTTTATGAGCGTTTCGAAAAAATGTCGAAATCGACGAAAAACCATGGGCTATAGTACATGGTCTCGACGGCCACACTAAAACGGCGTTTTTCGTCGTTTTTGAGCGTTTTCGAAAAAATGTCGAAATCGAAAAAAACCCATGGGCTATAGTACACGCTCTCGGAGTGTTTTTGAGCGTTTCGAAAAAATGTCGAAATCGACGAAAAACCATGGGCTATAGTACATGGTCTCGACGGCCATACTAAAACGGCGTTTTTCGTCGTTTTTGAGCGTTTTCGAAAAAATGTCGAAATCGACGAAAAATCATGGGCTATAGTACATGGTCTCGACGGCCACACTAAAACGGCGTTTTTCGTCGTTTTTGAGCGTTTTCGAAAAAATGTCGAAATCGAAAAAAACCCATGGGCTATAGTACATGGTCTCGGAGCGTTTTTGAGCGTTTCGAAAAAATTTCGAAATCGACGAAAAACCATGGGCTATAGTACATGGTCTCGACGGCCATACTAAAACGGCGTTTTTCGTCGTTTTTGAGCGTTTTCGAAAAAATGTCGAAATCGACGAAAAATCATGGGCTATAGTACATGGTCTCGACGGCCACACTAAAACGGCGTTTTTCGTCGTTTTTGAGCGTTTTCGAAAAAATGTCGAAATCGAAAAAAACCCATGGGCTATAGTACACGGTCTCGGAGCGTTTTTGAGCGTTTCGAAAAAATGTCGAAATCGACGAAAAACCCATGGGCTATAGTACACGCTCTCGGAGCGTTTTTGAGCGTTTCGAAAAAATGTCGAAATCGACGAAAAACCATGGGCTATAGTACATGGTCTCGACGGCCATACTAAAACGGCGTTTTTCATCGTTTTTGAGCGTTTTCGAAAAAATGTCGAAATCGAAAAAAACCCATGGGCTATAGTACACGGTCTCGGAGCGTTTTTGAGCGTTTCGAAAAAATGTCGAAATCGACGAAAAACCATGGGCTATAGTACATGGTCTCGATGGCCACACTAAAACGGCGTTTTTCGTCATTTTTGAGCGTTTTCGAAAAATGTCGAAATCAAAAAAAAAACCATGGGCTATAGTACACGGTCTCGGAGCGTTTATGAGCGTTTCGAAAAAATGTCGAAATCGACGAAAAACCATGGGCTATAGTACATGGTCTCGACGGCCACACTAAAACGACGTTTTTCGTCGTTTTTCAGCGTTTTCGAAAAAATGTCGAAATCGAAAAAAACCCATGGGCTATAGTACATGGTCTCGGAGCGTTTTTGAGCGTTTCGAAAAAATGTCGAAATCGACGAAAAACCATGGGCTATAGTACATGGTCTCGACGGCCATACTAAAACGGCGTTTTTCGTCGTTTTTGAGCGTTTTCGAAAAAATGTCGAAATCGACGAAAAATCATGGGCTATAGTACATGGTCTCGACGGCCACACTAAAACGGCGTTTTTCGTCGTTTTTGAGCGTTTTCGAAAAAATGTCGAAATCGAAAAAAACCCATGGGCTATAGTACACGGTCTCGGAGCGTTTTTGAGCGTTTCGAAAAAATGTCGAAATCGACGAAAAACCCATGGCTATAGTACACGCTCTCGGAGCGTTTTTGAGCGTTTCGAAAAAATGTCGAAATCGACGAAAAACCATGGGCTATAGTACATGGTCTCGACGGCCATACTAAAACGGCGTTTTTCATCGTTTTTGAGCGTTTTCGAAAAAATGTCGAAATCGAAAAAAACCCATGGGCTATAGTACACGGTCTCGGAGCGTTTTTGAGCGTTTCGAAAAAATGTCGAAATCGACGAAAAACCATGGGCTATAGTACATGGTCTCGATGGCCACACTAAAACGGCGTTTTTCGTCATTTTTGAGCGTTTTCGAAAAATGTCGAAATCGAAAAAAAAACCATGGGCTATAGTACACGGTCTCGGAGCGTTTATGAGCGTTTCGAAAAAATGTCGAAATCGACGAAAAACCATGGGCTATAGTACATGGTCTCGACGGCCACACTAAAACGACGTTTTTCGTTCGTTTTTTGAGCGTTTTCGAAAAAATGTCGAAATCGAAAAAAAACCCATGGGCTATAGTACACGGTCTCGGAGCGTTTTTGAGCGTTTCGAAAAAATGTCGAAATCGACGAAAAACCATGGGCTATAGTACATGGTCTCGATGGCCACACTAAAACGGCGTTTTTCGTCATTTTTGAGCGTTTTCGAAAAATGTCGAAATCGAAAAAAAAACCATGGGCTATAGTACACGGTCTCGGAGCGTTTATGAGCGTTTCGAAAAAATGTCGAAATCGACGAAAAACCATGGGCTATAGTACATGGTCTCGACGGCCACACTAAAACGGCGTTTTTCGTCGTTTTTGAGCGTTTTCGAAAAAATGTCGAAATCGAAAAAAACCCATGGGCTATAGTACACACGCTCTCGGAGTGTTTTTGAGCGTTTCGAAAAAATGTCGAAATCGACGAAAAACCATGGGCTATAGTACATGGTCTCGACGGCCATACTAAAACGGCGTTTTTCGTCGTTTTTGAGCGTTTTCGAAAAAATGTCGAAATCGACGAAAAATCATGGGCTATAGTACATGGTCTCGACGGCCACACTAAAACGGCGTTTTTCGTCGTTTTTGAGCGTTTTCGAAAAATGTCGAAATCGAAAAAAAACCATGGGCTATAGTACATGGTCTCGGAGCGTTTTTGAGTGTTTCGAAAAAATGTCGAAATC